>VJMY01000028.1:0-253595 GCA_009869795.1 Neelides sp. FZ-2019 | reverse complement strand
ATATTATGTATATCTTAGAATAAGAATAATTCATGTTTGAATATTAATATTAATATTATATTCAATATTTATAAGTTATGTGTAAGTTATGTTCAGTATGATTAAGTATTATTTTCCTTTCAATTTGAACCAATTCATCTAGGTAACTAAATTTAAGAATAATACGAGCTTCATCAATTGGAAGCGAGACTGGAAAGTACGTCATTTTCCAAGTTATCGTTCGTTATTATTATTATATAATTATATGAATTGGAATTATTGTAATTTGAAGCAAAGAGATTTCACTATTCTTATGCATATATATAAATTGTGTATAAAGACAAGACAGATACGAAGATATTTTATGTAATGCAAGGTAATTCGTATGTCAATTCTGCCTTTTCTTGAGTTTATTATGAAATAAAAATATATTTGATGTTCATCAGAAATTTTAATTCTGCATTTTATATAAATGAGGAATATTAATATTTGATTATACTTATTACCATATACCTTAATTAACACAATAAATATATTGTTTAGGTAGATCCTTATTTGCACGATAGTGCAGACCAATTTCCTTAAAGCTATACTTGTACATGTACAGATTATATAAATACTTTAATTACACATTAGATACACCTATAGTTATATTTTTCGAGTGGAACTTCTCTGCATATTCTCACAATTTACAATGGAGATTTATAATAACTAATTATAAGTTAATTTTCAACTTAATATTTGACAAATATTGGGAAAATTTCATTTTGAATTGGTATAATTTGAACATTCGTATTAAAGCTATATTTACTGATATTTAAAAATTAAGAGAGCAAAAATATTTTACAGTTAAAATATTTTCAGAGTTAAAATATTTTAAAAACATAATGTATTTAATAATTTTGTTGTAAATAAATACAATGAGTTTGTTAAGATTTAAGAATGCTTATAAATGTAAACTTTTATGTAGGATTAAACATTAGTGAAGTGAAAGCGGGTGGAGAAAGCATGGCGTATGTTATTTTTCCTTATTTCCTCGTCTCGATATTGTTCATAAATTCGCACTTTGCCATTTTCTTTGCTTCGTTCTAAATGAATTGATATTAGAAATTGAACATGTTAAATATAATTGAATTAATTATGAATTGAAGAGATTCCAATCTTCTACAGACCTGTATGAGTTGATGGATTCGAAGGAGGATTTGGATTTGTGGCGTTTTACAAATTTCTCCTCCCATTCCTTCTGGGCTTTTCATCCCGTTTTCGTGGTCATTTGGGAATGGCATGATGGGCCCAGTGATGAAGCCATTGGGCGAGTTGGATCGCTTTCCCCAGCCAGGGGAAAAGTTGACTTGGGCCTCTACACATACAAACCCCCAGAGAGCGACGAGTCCAAAGAGGAAAACCAACGTGAACACTCGGCTGTTCTCCATCTGAAACGAGAATTATTTTATAAATGAGTATTAACTTAACCAATGTAAATTAGCGTTACTCTTTTGATCTGAGGAAATGTGTTGGAGAGGCAGATGAGCGAAGGCTTTGACAGGTGAAGTTCGAATGGCCCGAATTCAATCGCCTTTTTATAGTAAGGGAAAGTAATTGGGCTGATGGAATCTCCTCAAGTGCCCGAGAAAATGTCAGAGCTCATGTGAAATAAAATGGATTAGTCGCATTTAAAATCACTGACCCGTCCCTGATTGATAGACCCATCATCGTTGTTTCCTCGAGCCGCGTCTTCCTTCTTGTTTGCTCGAGCTCCTTCCATCAAAATAGAAATCATTTAATCAAAAGCATGGAAGAATCTCATACATACACCTACATCCATTCATATGTGTATTTGCTCAAAGTTATTTTCTCTCAGGCCAAGAGCTCTTTCTCAAAATGGAAACTCGGCGAGATGAGTTACGTACAAACGAGCTATGTATACATATTAGTCAACATTAGCTATAGCCTATAGGTAGCTTTGTTCAAAGATAGCAATTTTTTTAACAATTTGGAGAAAAGTTTAATGTTCCTACTTGAATACTTTCGAGTATGACGGTGGGCGGATGGGAAATCATAACATGAAGATAAACATAACAAGAGAGTTTTGAGCTTTATAGATTTATACATCAGCTCAATATAACCTACAATAATAACCTACAATTAAAATATATGTCTATAGATTTTGAAAAGAACTTTTGGACATTATTTTATTATTTTACAAAATGGAACGGCCATTGCCATTTGTTTTAATGGCTACTTATATAGCATTTACAAAATAAAGAGATCATTCTGATTGAGGGATTTGGATGCTCGTTCTAAAGGTGTTTTACTTTTATTCTTGGGCAGGTTCACCCGACCCGGAGATTTCGTTATACTAATTTCTCTAATGACATAATGTGATAATTATTCACATATGAGTATATTTGGCATTTGGGGAAGTCCTGAGAGGGGAAGGAAAGATTTGCATATATAGGTAAATCAATTCATACATGCGTGTAAATAAGTAGGTACATAAGTATATATATGTGTATATTTTTATAGGCTAGGAAGCGAGAGGAAAATAAACTCAAGTAACCTTGCCCTATACCCTGCCCTGATTTCTTTCAATCAATCAGCAAGCCTTAGAGAAGTTTGGAATCTTCATTGCTTGGAACTCAAGGTAATCCAATTATTTAATTAGTCAACCACCAATTAAATAATAATTTCATTTTTAATTTTATAAGCTTAAACAATTACATATTATCATATTAAAATATTGACTGAGGATGAATAAGTTTCGATTTCAATTGCGACTTTCAACAACAAAATTTCATTTTAAATATTTAACATTTCATTATGTAATTCAAATTATTTATATATATCTTTATATAAATATCTGATACCTATATTATATATCTAATAATTATGTATTTATTTATTCATGAACCCTTTCGCTTTCGATAAATGAACTCGTTGAACTCGCATATTCCTGTAGATATGATAAATAGTCTAAACTTATTGAAAAACTAGGACGTTTTAAATCATATATTAGTTTTATATAATTTATTTTGTAAGATCAAATACTATTTTGCAATTCTCATCAAATTTTAAATTTAATAACGAAAATGACTCAATTATGTTTTAAAGAATAATTTGATGCTTAATAATTTAAAGTTAAAATAAGTATAAATTTTAATCAATTTAATTACCCTTTGTTTTGTAGACTCCAAGAACAAAAATTGAAGAAAGCTGAGTCCATTAAATCGAAGCTTACTAAATAATGAAAATTTCTCGTACTTGAGCAATTCATGAGGATCTCGAGGGAATAAATTGTGAAAATGGGTGGAATACATTAGAGAAGAAATTAATAAAGTGAAGTAGATGTCTTCGTTAGGAAGATATACTGAAATTCCGAGGGAGTCTTCCTTCATCCCTAGTCAAGTAATATATTAACAAGTCTCTGAATTTCATTTAATTTATAAAGTCAAAAGCTTTGAATATTGATCATAACATTGTTTATTAGTCATCCAGAGGTTTCAGAAAAATGTCTTGTTTCGACTCTCAAGAAGAGGACCAACCAAGAACAACCAAAAAGACTTTTAGCACCAAGTAAAAACTTTCATATCTTTTCATCGTTTGCCTATAAACATTTAAATTGCCTATTATAGTTTTTATAATTATACTCGTGCACGTGTATTTCATATTATTTTCGTGTGTTAAGGATTTCAAATCTCAAGACTTTGTCAAGTCAATGAATGTATTGTATTTTGTATTTATTAATTATGCATTTTTCTAGCTCATTGCCCAAACTAAACAAGAGCTCAACTGCATTTGAAGTCACTCGTTTTCCAACTGAAGAATTGGCTGCCCAATTGACGCACATTGACTCTGAGCTTTTTGCCAAGATTGACCTCGAAGAACTCACTTCGTGTGGTTGGATTAAAAAGAATAAACAGCAAATTGCTCCAAACATTGTTGCTTACACACGTCGGTTTAATCATGTAAGACCATTTGGATCAATTGAGCAAAGTATTTTTACCCAATTTTTAATACTCCATACGATTCAATTTTAAATACCAAATAAGTATCAGTTTAACTAATAAGAAGGAGAAGAAACATAATAAGTAAAAGTTTAAACCAATTTTTTGACCTCAAGGTGAGTTTTTGGACTGTGGAAGAAATTCTCAATCAAGATACTCCAAAAGGAAGAGCTGAAGTCATTTCTTATTTTCTCAAAGTCTCAAAGCGTCTTTATGATCTTAATAATCTCCAATCTCTCTTTGCCATTATTTCTGCCCTTCGAAGTGCATCTTTGTACAGGTGAAGTTCCAGGCAACCCGGCCTATGAAAGAGTCCGTATCCTCTAACCTGATTCCCTTATTCCAGGTTAAGTCAAACGTGGAGTTTTTTAACCAAGAAAGAGAAACAATGCGTGGACAAGTACGCGGATCTTTTCTCCGACCAAGACAATTTTGCGAAATTGAGGGAGCACATGGACGCTCTCAAAATACCATGTGTCCCATATATTGGTAAGATTATGTGTTTCTTACCTTTTTCATTTATTGAGCCATTGCCGTGATTGACATACATTGTATGTATTGCTAACTGGAATTGTGGTTAAATGAATGATGGAATTTCAGGCATCTACTTGACTGACCTTGTGTATTTGAGCATGGCCAACCCATCCTGCAACTTGAAGGAGAACTTGTCGGCCAACAACATCTTTCGGATCATCTCCACCTACCAAACAGAGTCGAGCTATTCACATCTCCCGAAAGACAACGGTTTGATATCACAACTCCGCTCTGTCCGCTTTATCGACGAGCTCTTGAAGTTCGTGGAAGACGACAATTACAAGAAATCTTTGGTTCTCGAGCCGCCGTCTGACGAGCCCTCGCCGCTCAAATATACTCCGTCTCAAAAGAAATGGGGAAACAAGTAAGGGGATTTCTATTTCTTATATGCTTTCATCAAACAAAAACTATTAGTTAGGTTATGATGATTATGGTTGTCATTATATTAATTCTTAGTTAGTTTAATTGGAGAAATAATTCATTTGTGTTCTAGACCAAAGCTCCCGGAAGATGAGTCGACCAGTGTGGAGAGTTTGAGGAATCTCATCGACGACTCACTGTTGGAGAAAGGAGACGAAGTGGAGCCAAGCCTCCATGCGTCGCTCATTGAGCATCAAAACAGGATTGGCGATGTCATTCTAGAAGGTTGTCTACGAAGGAAAACGCTTCTCAAAAATGGAAAGAAACCTCGTATGTCTTCTTGGCAAAGATATTGGATTCAGCTATGGGGATCCGTCCTTGTTTATTACTCTGCAAAATCATTGACAGGGTAAATTTTCCTATGTTTGTCCCTTTTCAACTTGATCCTTGAGACAATCCGTACAAAATGCTCATGATTATTTGATTTTTGCCCTTAGAACCAATAGAAGTGACTTTAAGTACGAGCCATGCAAAATGAAATCAGTTATTGGTATGAGATAATTTTTTTTACTAACTTGCATTCCGTAAATTGGAAACGTTTGAGTGCAATAGGAATTGGATCACCATTTAATATTTTTGTGTTTATTGGCTTTATAGGTTGGTTGATTCAAGTCACGGACGATCCTCTTCACCCTGATTCCGTTCATTTGGCAAATCCGACCACGGGTAAAAACTACAAAATTTCCAAAACTTTTCTACCAAACATTATTTTACTCATTTGATTCATTTGATTACGCAGGAACCATGTACAAGTTCCGAACAGGGAGTTCAGCAAGAGCTTTAGTTTGGTGTAGGAAAATTCAAGAGTGTCAGAAGAAACGAAATCGACCAGCCAACTTGATCAAATTTGACTGAAACCTGGAAAGTGCCGGCATTATTAAATAACCCTTCGTTTACCATTTGAGTCAAATTAGATGGCTAAATTATATGTTCATTTTGAATCTATGAAATATTGTGAATCTCTTTATTTTTTTTCTTAAAACGCGCATTAGGAAGAGTACAAGGGCAAAGACACTTACTTACATACATTTAGTTCATCTCGTATATTTGTGTTCAATGCGGAATCGCGAGTGAAATGAAACCAATTAATTTGTAGTTATTAGTTAAGTTGTGCATATTCGAGACAAAAATATTTATCTAAGCCACTGTGTAAAATCTCAAGCAAATAACTATGATTCTCATATTACCTACTTTAAATATTTAATCCTATATTTTAAATGTAGGATGGGAAATGTTCTCTTGGTTTTACTCTTTTTGAATGATTGTGATTGGAAGAGAGCCGACTTGTTACGAAATGGTTAATTAATTTATGAAATGTAAGGATGCTGCACGTGAGTGAGCGGCGACACTGTTGATTAAATTAGCTAATATGTAGCTCTGTAAAAAAAATAATAGTAAATGATACTTGTATGCTCGCCACAATTTATCAATATTGTTCTTCATTTAAATATTTAGGAATAATAAAAGAATAAAATGAAATTGAAACAAAGCTAACATGAATTTTATTGACTAGAATTTCCTTAACAATTGCTAGGTACATTGAATTATTAGGACATCAAGGATTGGACAAAGGTTTCTCGAACTAAAGGCCAATGAAGGTATTTTTCATATATATTTATATGAAATGGATTCCCATTCATCATTATTTGAAAAAATATGTAGTTTATTGAGAAATTAGATGAACTTCACTAAACTGTTCAAACTACCAACGTATATTTTAATATACGAATAAACGTAATAATTCTAATATTGAATGGTTAGGTGAGTGAGAACTGTGTAGAAGGTATATAAAGTTATGCCTCTCGCTCTCATGGATGTAACAGAAATTTTCATTTTTGCTATTATAGTCAGATCCATAAAAATTTAATTACCACTCAAGTCTAACTAGAAAAAGGATCTCAGATTGAATGTTCATTAGGAGTACTTGTATGTGTACGTTTTCAGTTAGGTAAGACTGAGGAAAAAAGTATCGTGGATTTTTAAGTCATTTCTCCACGTTTTCCGTTTATAAATTTGGGCACATTTTGGCTTCTCCAAACTGACGAATTTCCTCCTCCCCAAGTGCTCAGACCAAAAACTCGTAAAATACCTAATAAAGTTTAACTTTTAAAGCATAAAGTCTTTTCCAACTAAGGAACAAATGGATGTTATTGCCACTAGTTAACACTATAACTATATGAATAATACATCGGTGCGTTTTTGCCCACTTACATAAATACTTGATGAATAGTTGTGCATGGGCATTCATAACTCATAAAAGATCTATATAATTAAACAATGTATCCCTATGTTACGATAATATATATTAAAATACGAAAAAGGCATATCAGGTATCTTATTAGCATCACTATCGTGAGTAATCAGCACTTAAGAATAAAAATAAATGGCATTCAAATTGGAGTGCCGTTCATTGAAGCAACATAAAACAAGAGCAACGGACGTATCACAGTTGGAAAAGAGAAACAAAACTTTCTCATATCTTCGTTTCTAAAGCCACCTCCTCATTGTCGCGTGAAATAATCTTGACAGACGAAACTTTGGCCTGCTGATACGCCGAAAAAGTATTCTGGCCCAAAAATCTAAAGAGAAAAAAAATTAATCAACCTTGAATATAAAAAGAAATGGAAAGATTTAAAAGCAACTTAAAAAATAAGTATTCACTTTGCAATGATGTATGTCCCAATGAGAGCGAAACCAACGACGAGTATTCGGTACGGAGCAGTGGGCAAAATATGACAAAGTGCCCAAGTCGACATGAAAATCCCAGAAATGGCCGCCACCATGAGAGAAAAGCGAAGCCAATGGGAGGCCGAAACATCCGAGCAAGCTGACCAACTCAGGGATTTCTCCCGCTCCAGTTTGTACGGAGTTTTGCAAACAGTGCAGCTCGTTGTTTGATTTTCAGCCGCAATCTGAAAATGTCATCTTTTCTCACTTGTCCTTAGCACAATAGGCATAATAAATGATTTTTTATAGTGGTGGGGATCTTTTGATCTGGGAGGGACCTGACCTGGAGGAGCCAACGTCTGAGACAATCGTGATGGACCGTGGCGACGTCCCCCCGACATGCACAAGGTTGGATGAGTGGACCCGCATCGGTTCTCTCGGGGTCGTAGCAGAAGTAGCAACCGACGTTTCCTTCCGAGAGACTCAAATTCTCCTCTTGACTCTCAGCCCCCGCCCCTTCGGAATCGTGGTGGGTGAGAAGAAAGTCCTTTTGCTTCTCCACTATTTCACTCGCCTTGTTATTGGCTTTCAAGATCTTCTTCGGATTCAAAATCCAGAGTTGTTCAGGTCGATTGACGTTCCAAAGAACGCAAGGAAACCAAAGAGCCGCTCCGATCTCAACGACTCGAAAGATGATGTCGTGGTAATTTCGGCTTTCCACTCTCACCCTAAGAACATCATTATTGTTTTAACATCTTAAAGTATTATTATTATTTATTATCCTGCAAATTATCTCCACATATGTCAAGCAAGTATTGAGGGGAATCTCTTGAATCTTAAATAAATAAAATACTAGGAACTCACTTGCTCTTCCAAAATTCTCCAAGGATGTCTGACAAGATGAAAATGACTGTGACGAGAAGCATTGAAGCCTGAGAAATAAGTCCGAGACGAGACTGGTTGAGTTGTGAGGTGTTGACTGGTTGAGAACTCCCGCACAACTAAATTCACATTTTAATGATCAGAGTTGTTTGGGTTGATGATGTTTGTACAAAAAAGAATTTATGAACTGAATAATATAAATATTATTGGTTAATGATTGGGTATATTAAAATCCTATATTTGAATTTATACAGGATTAAATGAAAATAGCCTATGATTATTTTGTATTAATGTAAAATTAGTTGATTTAAAGGTAAATAAGATTAAAAATTATTAATAACGTTAATAAGGCAATAATCCAACCTAAACAATAAATGTTTATTTGGCATTTTAGTATAATATACTGTAAATATTATTTATATTAGTAGTAGCTAAAACTGCCATGCAGATTCATAATTTTAATTATACTAATATTCATAGTTTTCTATAAGTAATTCTAAGTTAGATTAAAATTAGAATATTTAGTAAATGGTTGTTATAAAAAGCTCGTGCCTCTTGTCCAGAAACGAGTGCCACAGTGTCTGTTTTGGCATATAAATCTCCGTTCCTCTTATTTGGACTCAATAGCAAAAATCCGCCTCGAATCTGTAAAACATTGTTAGTAAATCAAAACAAGTCAATTTAGTCAATGAAATACAAACAAAAATGCATACGTGATTATTTACAGAAAATTCAATAAATTTCGTCGTTTTTCTCATAAACAAAAAATCAGCTGTGTGAATAGTGAATATTAGAGAACGGTAATTTTCTGTATTTCTTCCCTACTTATACCCTAAATAAATGTGTCGAAACTTGAAAACCCAGTGAAATAATCGTGTGAAGAGCGAATTTAGAGAGCACTTATTGTTCAAAGTTGTAAACCTCTAAATAAAATATTTACTGATTACTGAATGAGTTAATTACCTTAAAATACACCTCGACTCCATAAATAAGAAAAAAGATGACAACGATGAGGAGGAGAACAGCATAACATCCATTAAATACATTCAAGTAATAATTCTGAAACAAGAAAAGTTGTAATAATTTGATTAACAATGTCAAGTACAAACTAAATGCTTATTAAATATATCAATGAGCATAAAGTATATTATATAATAATTTAAGTACAGAAATATTGTCTTATTAAAATCTTACTTTTTCTTGCTCATCACTATTCGCGAGGACAAGGAGAAGTTGTGCTAAAAGCAACGAGTAGGTAACCACGTTAAAAGCGAGGAATCCAAGAAATGACTTTGATAGGAAACGATGGGATTCGAAACAAACATTCCGAAGATGAAATATCTGTAAATCCAAAATTAATCCAATTTTATTCCAATTCCAATTAATATAATTTTGTTTTCCAGGTCGTGTAAAAATTTGGTTTCTGGACAAACCTCAGCCCAGAAGCAGACAATGAGTGAGGACCCGGTGAGGAGGAGCGGATAGTAGGCACTGAGAAGGCTAACGAGCCAGTCGCCCGCAAGGGTTGCCTGAAATAAATCACATCAGCTGATTCTTAATCCCTTTTGTTACAACTTGTTTCTTGTCCAAGAGAAGGGCTTACAGAGGCGGCGAAGTAGGCCGCTCTCATGGAGGCTGCAACGAAGACAATAGCGTAAATGGCCTTCGGCGTGGTTGGTCGAAACGCCTCCCGAATTCGGTTCCCCTTCCCAACTTGTTTGCATGACATAGCCACAGAGATCAAGAGTTGGCAAAACGTGACAAGAGCGACGACCAAGTACATTGAGGCGAGACTCATGTGGTAATTGATGTTTGTTCCTCCGCACTCGGCCCCAGAGAATTTGATCTGAAATGGTCAAGGCATTCATTTAAATATTGGTTTGACTGTTTTCACTTTTTGTGAGTTTAATCCGAGGTTCTTGACTGATCAATTTGACACGTTGAGCATTTGAATTCCCCTAACTCATTGAGGACACTTCCACTCACTCGGTCTCACATGTCCTCAATGAATGGGAAAATAGAATTGAAGTAATAAATAAAATATTTTCCTTTCGATTATTTTTTTAATGAAAAAAGGATCAAATAACATAGATTGAATAAAGTTTAAATGAGTAATTTGAAAAGTCATTTAATTATCGAATTTCCAGGGAGCTCGTATTTCAAAGCCTCTCCCTTCCTTCATGCCAATAATCAAAAAAGCGAAAACATTTAACTCAACAAAGAATTTTAAATTAAAAAAACCAAATAATAAAATTCTTTGAATGCCATTTTGCTCAAAAATAGTTTGAAAACTCAAAGTTTATTATAATAATAAACTTTAACCCAAGTGGGTTCTCCTCTTACATGACGTATGTTTATTAAAAAAAAGTTTATTTTTAAATCAATTTCTTGTTCCATTGACCTTTTTCAATAAACTGAAATTGAGTAGAAATGTTTAGCTAGGGAAAATATGTGATTTACCTCACAGAAGCAAGTTCCATTGAGACAGTCCCCGTGTCCAGAACAATTGGCTTCGCACATACCCCGAATCAGATCAGAATAGAACCCATGAAAATAATTCGCCATTAGATAATTTTGAGGTCTTCCTCGAATTCGCTCTGCAAGACCATCAAGTCTCTCCAACGCTCAGCTTGATATTTGACTTTTAAGATATGACCTCTCTCACATCTGTCCTCAAACAATGGAATGACCCCGAGAATCTCAGAGGTCAAATTCCATGGAATGGAGATGGAGAGAAATGAGGGGACGAGATCTCCTTCCACTTCTACACACTCAGACGACCTAGGTTCTTTCGAATGGAGGAAACGAAGGTAATTAGTGAGGAAAAGTCACTGGTCTTCCCCAAGAAGCTGAGGAAGATCCAGTGGAGAGAACCAAATTGTCCTTCTCAACTGATCCAAGCGCGGATCATTTCAAGGAACCAGGAACTATTGGGATAAAAGTGCTCATTTGGGAAAAGGAGTAGCCATAACAGAGATCCTTCCAAGACCTGCGCTGCGCCACTTCCTCACTTTATTTCAAGAGAAAATTAAATCACTGTTCTAGATACACTCAAGCAAAAAATCTCCCTATACGTAGTACATCCATCTACTCATCCACCCAGAGGATTCCGCAATTTCCATTGATTCTCATCATTCTCATCATGAGGGTTTTGATCCAGGTATCCTTCTGCCTACGTTCCTACGTATGTCCTTTCCTAGATCCATTCTTGGCATTGTGGATTCTGGAAAAAGGGAAGTCTAGGAGGACTCGTGGATATACCACCTTCTATCTTTTATACATACTATTACATATATAGCTATCTATATAGTTTATAAATTGAACATTTTACGGCATTCTTTTCTCTCACTGTTTCACAAGTCCTTTTCCTGGGCCTCACACATTCTCATCTCAATTCATGGACAGAAAATTCTTCTTTAGGATTTCGTCTAAAAACCATGCACTCACTTATTCTGACGTTGACAATGAGAAAACTCGGCAGGCCTGAAGAAACTGCACAATATTATAACTGTGACTATATACTTTTATTAATATACCATGAGTATATTACATACTATGCATGTATTTAGTATGCTAGAGTTTAATTTAAATACACGGCATTAAGGACTTTTCTTTTAGGAATTTAGGATTAAAATCTTTGGATTAATTGGGATATTAAATTGTAAATTAGGGCAAAAAGAGACGTATGGTAAAGATGGTAAATTGTAAAATATATTATTAATTATTATAGGTATTTATTATATTATAAATACTGGATTAATTCTTCAAAATGAGAATGTGCTTGTTTTTGTATGCACAGAATGAACTCAATGGGCGTATTTTACAAACTATATTTTACATTTTGCAATTTAATTGTTTTTCAATAAATCCAAAACGTTAGGAAAGACCCTTTGAAAATAATATTTTAAATTTAATGCGCCTTTTGTAATTTTACATTTAGACTTACTTTGTTTAAATAATGATGAAAGTTTGATGGAATCATCTTAATGAAGCTATCTGAGCAAATGTTCCAAAAAATATTAGTTGTTCAAATCAAAGGCTTCCAAGTTTGAGTTTTCAATTTACCGAAGTGGAAAAGTTTTTATTTCCCAGTTTGAAGTCTTTTTCAAGTCAAATGGACGTTTCTCTTGTTTTACGCTAAAAATTAAATGTGGTCGTTCTCGTAGCTTTCCAACTTTCCTCAGTCTGTGTAAAAATGTAGAAGGTCTCTAATTTATCCTCGGATAATTAAACTTAAAATTAAAGACTTTTCCGCTTCCTCAAACAATAAAGATGAAAGAGTAAACTTCCTATTAATCAACTCTTTCAAACATTGACAATTTCTATGTATCTACCTAATTGTAAGTATAAATTGAAGTTGAAGACTCTAATATAAATAAGATATAACTCTAACTTCTTATATAACTAACGTTAATTAATATTCAATACTTTTTATGCATTAAAGACTGAATATTGTTTTGATCAATGAGCACAGTTAAAAGAAATTAATGAATCAAGCCAAGCAAATATTTTCTCAAAGTCTTCATAATATTATCATGTGAATGTTATGAAAAAAGTATTTTTTTAATAAACCCTCTTTTTAGGTCAACTGCTCAATTATTTCATATTTTAAATCGACATCCTACTTTTATTTTAATAATGTAAAACTAATCGATTAAAGTTAAATATTAATGAATTTGTGATTTGATTATATACAATTCTGAGTCAAACGTATATTTTTTACAGTATAAATAAATTAGATCTGTCAGTCTATGAGCTCATTGATCGAAGCCGAGCTTTTGTTGTTTTAATATTATATTTGTATATATTATGTACCATACTGTGTATGTATATATGTATTTAGTATTTAGATATACATTCAACATTATTTGTTTTTCTTTCATCTTTTTCTATTTTATAATTTCTGATCTGACTGTTAGAATGAAAAAGACAGATCATTTCTTTTAATATTTAATAATCGATTATTCGCTCTTACAATACACCTCGCGGTGGTCATTTTCTTGCCTCCGAGATTCTCTTTCCTTATTAAAAATTTTAAACTCTTTAACTTGTAGGTTATTGTCTGATTTTCAACTATTTTAATCAATTAATAGCATTTTTAAAATTAATATTTATTAACAAATTGACATTTAACAAATATACGTAATGAATTGGAATTCAATTTGAAAGATTTAATTAATTATATGAAATTGAAGTTCAATGAATAACATGTTATATGTTTTGAAATGGATTATTTTTTAATGTTCTCATTCATATGAAATAATTGAAAGAGAAGAGAAGTGTCATTCTTGTACTAAACAAATGCCAAGTATGTACAATCAAAAGAGCTCAAATTAACGTTCTAAGACTGAGTTAATATTTAATTATTATGGTAGATGGCAAGGAAATCGAATAGCCGAGTTGTCGGATCCTTGTGCCAACATCGTTTACCTTAATACATACACAGAGAACACCCAAGAAAAGTGCCTTTAATCACTACACAAGATGCATTCCTTGCGAAAAACCCAGAAGGAGAAAGTCTGTGAGAGAAATTGTGACTTCTACATTCAACAGATTAACATACAAAGATATCTCTTATTCTCCTTCTGTACAGATGACTAATATTTAGTAAAATAAATATTAAAATGAAATTTGACATATTTTAATATCCTTTCATCATAAAAGTATTTACTTGACATGTATGATTTGGGGAAAATTGTGAGCAAATGCGTAATAGCCTACGTATTTCGTTATATAACGTATTTTATACACACTATTAATGTGAATTAATGAAAATACAAATCCAATGCTCATCACCCGTTTCCGGTTTTCTCCCAAGCGCGATGAAGGTATAGCCACACATACATAAGAGTAAAAGCTTGACAGCCAAACCTCCAAGCCGATCTCCATTGAGAAACCTGAGAACTCCGCGGAAACTTCACGTAGCGACCAAGATCTTTGGATACGCGAAGAACCATAGAAGATTGAACGGATAGCATGACAAAGACTCGAGTTACTCATCTTTCTCTTTTTCCATTACACTTTACACATATACCTAATAAAACTATTAATACATTACATACCTAATAATTACATTGAGTTAATGATCATATTAATAAGCTTTATAATGAGTATTTATTTTGTATAATCAAATAATTGATTTTATCACCATTTAGCATTTAACTTCATGCATAATGGCATTAATGACTCGTGTAATCATATCTTCTATTAAACTTTGATTCGCTACATATGTTTGAAAGAACACAAACACAATGAATCCTCACAATCACTCGTCCTTGTCGATATAAATGCTTAATGGATCGTGTTGAAAATCTTGAAATCCCCTTTCTTTCTAAAAGCATTCAATTTAAGAAATAGTGATGATAGGAAATGAATGAAAAAGGAAAAACCATTAATGAAACAAATAAAATCAAACACTTTTGCTAAAAACTTTTCTCTTCTCAATTGGTCTGAGAGTGATAGTTGGCAGAGAGTTAAAAATGAACTTATTGGATCATTGAGCTGTTGAAGCGAGTGTAATGGTCTTAGGAACTTGGATTGTCTTGTCGCACCTGAATTTAAAATCAAGTTCCAATCCTAACAACCGCCATTCCTTCACACTTCTTAATTAGGGCTGGGGCATTTGGGCTTGATCCGTCCAAGAGAGTTCGAGAAGAAACTTGAGCTAATGAGCACTTGTGTGTAGTTTCCTATGGCCCTTCGAACATCCTTGCTAAAATCAATGACAAGCTATTAAACAATTATCCCAACCTTTTAACAAGATCCTCTCCACTTCCTTTTACCTCACAACTTCTTTCACTAAACATCTAAATAAATAATATCCAATTATTTGTCTTTCATTTGGCTCTCTGAATTTTAGTAGCAATTATCCAAAGTCAATATGAGAATCTTTTTTATATTTATACAAGCGACATAAATGTATTTTTTTTAAATAAAACCATAGACTTTTATGTGAATAAAGCAAGTCCAAGTACTCTGTAGAGTAGCAAGTAGTGTACAGGTTCACCAGTTAGTCTTGTCCAGGGGTCTACAACTGAAGCTACAAATGCCACAACAATATCCTATATACCATTCGAAAGAGCGTAAAAAGTTACATTACTGACATAACTTTCATTAAAATATTCAAATTTTTAAATATTTTATGAGGACATTTTGAAATGTATTAATCTGCTATGAGGTAACACAAAATTAAAAATGCCGGAAAGTTAATATCTTAATATTACGTATTAATTAATTGTGAAAACTTAATTAAATGTCCTCGTCACTATAAAAAAACCTCAGAAAATACCTTCCATTTTTTGAATCTCAATTATTAAAATATTTAAACATCCGAATATTTTAATGAAAGTATATGTCAGTAATGTAACTTTTTACGCTCTTTCGAATGGTGTATAACATTGTTTTGGCATTTGTAGTTTCGGCTCTAGACCCCTGAACAAGACTAACTAATGACCCTGTACATAGTGGAGAACTAAAAGTTCAAATAAAGCAACTTTATTTTATGATCGTACACACTTGGTGGGTGTATTGGTTAAAGGAGCTCGGTTGAAGGGTCTTGAGAGGGATTGGCAATTTAGGTACTTTTATTTCTCGAGTGGATCTTTAGGAACACCATGAAAGCCAAGACAACAAATGTAATTTCAAGTTCGTTCGGAGATTTTCTTGTCATTTTTTAAGTAATAATATCAAGTTGTTGTTACAAATGGCGATTTTATCATGGCCACTTGGGCAATCAATGTCTTTTCCTTTCTTATAATACCTCTAAAGATTCATATATAAGTCTATGCACATAATCTGCTTTATCCTGTTTTGCATAGAAAAGAATAGTTTTTGTTTAACTCCATTTATCTCATTCAAATGGTGAAGTCTGGAGGTGAGGAAGTTATTGAAATGGGTCTTGTCGTGCCTCCCGGAACGCACGCTTGATCAATTGGCGAAGATCCTTTTGATCAAAGGCGGTGAAAGACGGGTAGCTTTGAAAGAACAATGAATTAATGGGGAAGATTGGGATGAGTGGCACGTGGTTGGTGGTGTTGGGTGTGAAAGGATTGGGCGCGTAATGAAATTCAAGTGTCATCTCGATGTGAGTGACAGGAGAGCCGGAAGCGAAAGGGACGGACGATCAATCCGGCGCGTTCTGGGAATTGAGACGGAGAAGCTTGTTTCTAGCATGTGGACATGGCTATTCTTCTGCTATGTATGTGAATAGTGTGGAATTGTGCTTATTTCCTTCGTCTCTCCCGAGATCCTTTCCAAACCTCAGTGGAGGTGTGGAGGAGCCCAATTTGCCCCAAGCAGCGTCCAAAGGCTGAGAAGCATTTAATTGTGAGCATATGGAGAGATAATTGGTTTGATGGGAAGAAGACTCTGGTGGTTAAAGCCGAAGGATATGCTTTATTGATTCCCCTGCCTAGGCCAACTCCCCAAATATTGTGTGACGTCTGAGGACTGAACCCAAACCACGTCATTCGGGCATTACGTCACCCGGGTACGGGTTATCCGATCGATCTAGTTCTCTCCATTTCCCTCGTAACAACACAAGGTTTGAGTTGTGAATGTAACTGCTGAAGGAGGCCGAAGAGCCCTTTCTTTCTCCTTCCTCCCTTCAGAGGCTTCTTCCATTCAAATGTTCCAGGGCGAGTAAATGACAAGAATCTCCATGGCTTCCTTTTTACGCTCCGAGAGCTGGCGAGGAGGAGAGTGAGGTCGGAGGGCATTCCTGTACTTATAAATAGACCCGTTTCATCTCCCAAGAGTCGAATCCGCGCGCTAATGAAATTACTATTTTCATCTCATTCCCAAAATAATCTCGGTATAAAGAGATTAATCTCTCCGACGTCAAGACCAACTTGGTACATGGGAAATATTAAACTTGCCCCATCATTTCTCCAATGACAAGTACTGGGGATATTCAAATATCCGATACAATCATCCCCACATTCCTAAAATCCCCGCTCTGATTTTCATTGAGGAACACGCAAATGTCTGGTTGGACCACGCGGGTTTTCATCCAGCGAAGAAGACCCTAATGGGAATTGGATTTTGAGGATTCGAGCGCATAAATGGGGTTATGTGGGGATAATGGGTGTTTGACGATCCTTCGTGGACGAGGAGTCTGCATGGATGTGTCCATGTGTCTCAGAGTGTGAGTAAAAGAGAAACCAAGTTGATTCCCTCTTTTTCATTCCCAAGATTGAAGAAATGGCGTCAATCGAGGTTGGAGAAAATTAAAGGACCCAGCGTATGTCAAGAGTGAGGAATTTGAAGGGAGAATGGGAATTAGGGACGAGCTATTTCTCCTTCCTCGATCATACGAAGTTAGGATGGGATGGCCGGATAAGGAAAACCCTTTCGAGAACGCATCATATACCCCTCTGCTTACAGAGCCCATATGGAGTGATGGGTGTGATTAAATCGATCAAGTCCTCTTGATGCTTCCTTTTCTTTTGCTTCTTCGGACTCACCACGTTGGGATTTACAAGTCCGAGTTGCCCTGGACTTTTCCCCCGGTCCGAACGCGGGTGGCGAGGGGTTTCCAGGACGCCTTGGCTTCCCATCTGCCAAAGAGCTGGAAACGCGTCGAGTCGACGGGCCTCCAAAACCACGTGTCGGTAATTGAAAAGGGAGGAGACTCCTCGTTCTGGCGCTCAGACCGCCAAAATCCCCAAGTTCTTTCGCGGAGACGCTGAGTGAGGCGGCGAGGAGGGCGATGGGCACCAGGAACCTAACTCCCGCCCGCCGCGACCCCGCCGAATTCACCCGAATCCTCAACAGATGTGCCATTTTTTATGACCCGCACGTCGGCTCACAAAGGGAAAAAAACCCACTGACTCTTTTTAGGAAGTAAAGTATGCGAAGAGCTTGGAGTTCCTCCTTGCTCCAGAGTTTTTTCCTCGAGTAAAAAGGGGACTTGGCCCAAGTGCCCTCAAGACCTCTCAAACCCATTCACCTCTCTTATTAGTTATTGGGCGCTTGCATCAACAGGCTGGAAGTGCCTGCCAGAACCCAACCATTTCCCCGTACACAATTCCACACCATTCATGAATGATTAATCAAATCCTCGAGGAAAAATGATCCTCCGTTCAAGACAAGTTGCCATAAGCCTATGAACAATTAAGGAGCCTTCCCTTGTTCAAGGAAAACTCACCGAGATTCTCAATAAATAACTATTTCTCAATAAATACTAAACAGTTCTCAAGCAAATCCACACTATGGAGTACTCCCCCAGTACTAGTATAATATTGTATATTAGATATACCTATATACATTTATTATTCTGAGTTCATTTTACCTTTTTAATAAATATTTCCTGAAATAAATTTCCAATTTTACTCTTGCATAATTTGCTCAAAATATACCTATTAGTATAAGATGCCATGCCATAGTAAGTTTATTGAAAAAGCAAAATGTGAAATGCACTCTCTATTAATTGTAATATAAATCATATATACTGAAAATATTCTCAATGAGGAATTACTAAAAAAAATTTGAATATCTAAAACAAGCATTTAATATCTAATAAACACTCAATGTGAACGTACAGTATGAAATTATTTATTGACACTGAATATTTTTAATTACATTATTTATGTATTGCATCCAATATAGGCTTGCTCCTTATATTCGTGGAGCAGTTTGAAATTAGTTAAATATGACTAAATACAGATATTTAAATTTTATCATTAACTTTAATGTTAGAATACAATTAAATCTTTACCAAATGAATAATTTGATTGCTGAGAATATAAATTTGATTAATGAGATTGTTAAAAATAACAGTAAAGGGAAAAAGAAGTGAAAGAAGTAATGATAGCGAAATCCACGAATATAAGGTGCAAGTCAATATATCGTCTATGTATTTATCATGTCAATGTGTATATAGGTAAATATATTATGTATAAAAGTTTTTAATCAATGGATTAATATTTATAATGTTTATTTATTTATTTAAATGTAGGCTCTCCCTAGAATAAAATAGTAAGAATTTATAATACAAGTAACAATAAAGGACGTTTAGCAGGACAAGCAAGTTAAGGCTAGGATAGCATTAAAGTAAAAGCAACTTGTGGCAATCTATTAAAGCTGGTTCGAACCATTAGGACATTCAATTAACACATACTGTGCGAATCTAATTTGATTGCATAATAAAACAGTGAAAAGTCACAATTAAGGCTCCGTGACGTAAAAGAGAGGCCGGAAGAAACTCATCGATTTTAGTTATAAATACGAGAATTAGAGACTTATTTTTGGAAAAAGCAATTTTTGTCAAGTGGAGCGTATTGGGTGTAAACAAGACGAACTCGAATTTGGTTTTGATCAGAATTAAGGCATTGCGTTGACTCCTCAAATCCAAGCCATCCAGTTATAACCAAATTCTTCTGACATCTTCCTTTCCCTTCAATGCTCTCGGCCTAGTTGAGGTGAATCTTAAGTTCCTTCAAGGGCCGATTAATATTCATAGGGATGTCACTTTAGCCCATGTCTTCATCGGCTACATCTAATTACAATTAGGAAAGGAGAATGGGAATGTGGAAAAGCGAAGAGCTCAGACTCCCGCGAGACCTTCCATGTGATCAACTTACTTATCCTTACTCAGGCCAAGAACACAAACTCGAGTTATTGAAAAACTTTTGTAATAATGAAAGAATGAGCAATTAGTCAATTAAATAATGAGAGAACTTCCACAGTGGAAATTGGGAGGAGCAGGAGAAAGTTTTCAAATTCTCATTCGTTTCGTCTCAGTCACTCAACTCAATAATATGTACATACATGCCTTGCTATGTGTATAAACACTGTCAGATGTAGCTTAGTTGGTTTTTTACATTGCTCAAATCTACTTGAAAGAATCATCCTGACAATGGGGAAACGTAGGGCTATGTCCATGACATGACCATACATGACTTCATGCTTATGTATCACAGTCCTTTGTATGCCTGAGTTTGTCCAACAGTGAGTTCTCTCTTATGCTCATCTGTAAATTGCTATTTAAGTAGATATGTTAGTATTCTTCAAGTCAGTCCATGTTATGTATTGTTCCGTTTGCGCGTCCCTTCGTGTGCTCTTTATTAAAGGCGACTCATTATTTGATTATCCATTAGAGAAAGAGATAAGAGTGATTCATTTTCCCTTTCTCTTTTCTTCCTTCCTGTCTCTGGAGGCCGGCAATGTCTCCGCTAACTTCCACCATGACTACGTAGCCCAAAGACCTGCAAAAGACATCTGAACATATGGGAAAGATGGAGGAATCTAACGAGCTTGTAAATAGATATTGTTCCCAACACCCCCAATGAAATGATAAAAGAATGGGTGGCGAGTTGGAGTACACATCAACTTTTAATGTATCTCACATTACATCAAATAGGTACATCAAAATAAAAATCACATAATGATCGAAAACAATTTGTGCAGGTACAACAATTTCCACAAGATTGTTTGTTCTCTTCGAATGTGTTTCTCATGGTTTGTGAATCCTGTACCCCTTTGGTGCTCTTCCATTTTGCCACACAGAGGAGTCTATCCTTAATTTTCCATCCATTGAGTTGACGAACGACGGTTAGTGAGAAAACTTAAAGTTAGCCTTAGCTTAGTCATTCACTTAAAAGAGTCCACCGCGTGAGTAAATATAGAGTATATAGACTAATCATAGTATGTCAACATCATGTGAGACGTGGGTTAATTTGAACTTGTGAAGAGGGTCATTTGGTTGCCTCCGAAACTCACCGGACAACATCAGCAGTAGGCCATGGTATGATTGAGCTCCTTCCACGTATGTAAAAAAGTAAAATACTTTTACAAATAGACAACTGTAAAGTATCGGCGATTAATTCTCTAGCATTAGATATTAATCAAGTAATAGATTAATACAACCATACAATTCCGCACAACTAATATGAAAAGAGTTAAATGAGATACTAATTGGTCTCGTCACTTGTTCAATAGTACAAAGATCTCACAAGGAGGAAACGAGGAAAAGCCGGACGCAAAAATGAAGAAAAAATACAAAAATCAACAACAACACTCGATTACGTATTTTGGTAAGAATGTAATGTATATTTTTTATAGTATGCACTTTTCAAGCTTCACCGACCGAACAGCAAAATCCTTCTTATAAATAGCACTATATTATTACATATACAATATCAAATAACATTTAATTTTTCCTACAATTAGTAATACATATAATTTCATGTGTATAATACTTTTTTTTATCCTTAATGATGATTGCTGATCCAGTTGATCCAATAAAATGATTGTTTGCTCTTCAAAGAACCAAACATCACACACATCTCTCTTCACATGAATAGTTAAAATGCACCGGGCTTGAGAATGTCCGAAGAAATGAACAAATCTTCTTCGTGGTCTCAATACATTAATTGCGTGCTTAACCTTACAAAAATCATATTTACACCGATGAGAAAACGCGTGTTTTTTTATAAAAAGAAAAGTTAACGTGTGCAATTGGTGACTATCGTCTATAGTACATTACGTTACACAGATCTGGGCCTAGCACTTTGACAAACAAGTTCGTTCCTACTCCTACATAGTTTTACTCATTTGACCACTGGCAATGTTGCAATGCACAGTGAGTCCCTCCTCCTATCGATGTCCCGTTTTCATGGAAAAGTAAAAATTAAAATCTACGTCCGTTTATTTGAGATAGAAGTAGTAATTAAAATAAAGAGTTTTTTTACACAGGTAAACCGTAGCATACGGCACAACGTAGATAGTAGAACAGAGGTGAAAAAGATTCGAGTCGAGGCTGACCCGACGCGATGCAGAGGAAGAAGACGTTAAATCTGAGAAGCTGACAAGAGTTCTTTGGGTTAATGGTGTTGTAGTTTCAAACATGGATTCTTGGAGGGGAGAAGCGAGGTGAGAAGGCGAGGGAGTCCGGGAGAAACCCGGGTGTCCGCGCGTCCCGGGACTCTCGCCGAGTCCGAAAAAGGAAAGATTAGTCTTCTATTGGAGACATAGTAGGTAGTGATTAGGAATCGGTTAGACGGGATTGTTCCCTCCGTATCTTTGGCAAAAAGAGAGAGGAGTTCTGGTCATTTCTGCTTCCTTGAGACTTGAGGACTCTGGGGGAATTGGCCCGCCGAGATTCGTTTTTCTTGGCGCCGTGGTTTTAGCGCCATGGCATTCCGTTTATGCGGGTTAGTAGTCAGCAAAAGCCTGGGTTCTTGCGCTTCTGACCCAAAGATCTCTCCGCAGGGCGTAATAAATAAGAGGATGAACATACATGGGGTGTCCTGGGTTGGTTTGATCACAAGCCGGAGGTGACGATGGGGAGGTCGGGCTGACGGTCGCCTTGGCTCGGGCCGCCCTTGTTCTCCCTCCGCGTCCGTAGCTTGGTGTGAACCTTGGCATGGCGCTTCTTCTCGTCCGAGCGCGCGAACTTCCGTCCGCAGGTGTCGCAGGAAAAGGGCTTTTCGCCCGTATGGGTGCGGACGTGGGTGGTGAGGTGGTCGGAGCGCGAGAAGCTCCGCATGCAGATCCGGCACTGGAACGGCTTCTGGCCCGTGTGGATGCGGATGTGGCGCGTGAGCTCGTCAGAGCGGGAGAAGCGGCGGTCGCAGCCCTCGACGGGGCACGCGTAGGGTCTCTCGTGGACCGGGGTCTTGCTCGGCCGGTTCGGGTAGCGCCGCGGCTTCACTGGCACAAGGCGCAGCGGCCCTGCCTGCCCAGGAGTCAGATCTGCCTGTGTCGGGGAGTCTCCTACCTGTGAGAGGATCTCATGGCCCTTGGAGGTGCTCGGGTTGTACTCTGCCAGCCCGACCCCCTGGGGATTCTCGGGCGCGGCGGGGGGTTCCGGCGCCCCGGCGCAAAACTCCGTGAACGGCTCCTGCTTGGGAATGATGAGCTGGTCCTGGGCGGGTTGGTCGAACTCCCCCGCGGCCCAGTACTTCTGGCCCTGCTGGGCGCCGCCGGCCCTGAACGGATCCTCAAGCAGCGACGGGCAGGAGTCGAAGGAGAACTCAGGCTGGGCCCCGAACTGCCCCGAGGGACTCGCCGCCTCGGAGAACCCGAGCTGCTGGGCCTGGGACGAGGGCGCGAGGATGCCGAACAGCGGGGCGTAGAAAGTCCGGTCGGGCGAGGGGAGGATCCAGTTCATCCCCCCAGTCGGCGACCCGCCGCTCTGCCCCAGCGGCGTGTTCAGCGAGGACTGCTGGCTTGCCGTCGGCATGCTCACGCGGAGACGCTGCTGCTGAGATTCCTCCAGTGA
The DNA here is from genome assembly GCA_009869795.1 of Neelides sp. FZ-2019. Classification (NCBI taxonomy): domain Eukaryota; kingdom Metazoa; phylum Arthropoda; class Collembola; order Neelipleona; family Neelidae; genus Neelides; species Neelides sp. FZ-2019. The sequence goes on along the minus strand of VJMY01000028.1, from coordinate 229,886 downwards.
CTGGTGGTGCGGCGGGTGGGAGGGGAACATCTTGGGGCTCCCACGTGGGCTCGTTTCCGTCGGCGTCGAGGGCGAGAGGCCCAAGTCCGAGTCCACACCTGGAAAAACGAGGAATTCAAACACGAGGAATGGAGAATGGACACGAGGGAATCACCAGGTGGTCCAATGCCAAATGGGTTACTCACCGATGGCCGGCGGGTCGAGGAGGATGACGGACGAACCGAAGAACCCCGTCCCGTCGGCGGCCGTGACCGAAGGCGTGTTGAGGCTCTCCTCGCCGAAGCACCTCCGCTCGGCCTTGGCGTGTATGGGGGGCGGGAGCTTGGGCGGGCTTTTGGAAGAGTCTCTTTTGCCCAGGTGGGGAGGCGAAGGGGGCGGGGAAGTGGCGGTGGGAGGGGAGAAACACAGGAGGCTCAGGGACACCGTCGTCCGGCCCTTCTTCTTTTCCGGGAGGTCCGGGTCACCACCCGGGCTTGGAAAGTGGCAGAGAGTCAACACGGGGTCTTCGATCATTCTCATCTCGGACACTGTCTCGTCGCCTCCGTCTTTTGGTGACAAGTCTGGGTCTAGGGTGGAGAGCGAGAAGGTTAAGTCAACCGGGGGAGCCGGCGAACCGTGGCCTGCCAACGACTTCTCCACAGTGTTCCTCTCTTCGCCCCTCTCGCTATGTCCCCGTGTCTCAATTCCCCCTGAACAAAAGCGATCCTCCGTCCACCATCCCTGGCGCCTCACTGAGCCTACGCAGCCCGACCGACTCGACCAAGTTTATGAATGAACTCACCTCACTGCCTCTCCGCCCGGCCCCTGGCCAAAGGGGCCATGACGTCAGCCGCCGACACTCCTCATGACGTCCGCGGGACTCAAGCGCGCTCCGCTCCACACACACTGCCCGTCTCATGCGATCTCTCACCTGGCACACACAGCCACATACGAACCAACACACATCCTCCTCCGCATTCGGCCGGAGAGAAAAACCCTCGTGAGAACAATGAGGGCTCCGCACCCACCTCAGTCCATACAAATATCACCGGCCACTCCTCTGCCCGCCTGAACCCAATGACCCCAACCCGCTCCCCGCCACAGTACCTTCGCTACTTCATTCCTTCCTGGTCTGGTATATGTATTGGTAATAGTTAACAGAGCGGCGGGAAGGCGGCGGAGAAAAAAGCCCAAAACCCACATTTGTCCCTTTTCTCCACGGGGCTGAAGGAGGAAGTGTCGGCGGAGGAGAATTGCGGCTCGGGCTAATGACAGGGGAGCTTGAATTCCTCAGATGGTCCACCAGGGAGACCATTTAAATATGGGATCCAAAATGGTAAAAAAGCATAAATAATTTTTTGTGAGTGTAATTGTTTTTTAGGCCTGTTGTTCTTGAACTTGGCCATATAAGGACGGGGGGCCCGAAGTTTGCCGAGCGAGTTACGTCAGCTCTACGAATAAACCCGAGACAAGAAGAGCCGTGGTTAGTGCGAGCGAGTGCGAGAGAATGGATGTGAAAGACGAGTGCGGCCGTGGACGCGGCGGGGATCTCCCGCCGTGCCAGGGTTGGAGGAGGCTGGCGCTTCCGGGTCGCCCGCCCCGCGGCCCGTCGGAATGCGGGCGGAGGGTGAGAAGCCCCCTTGGCCCGAAATAGCCCGCGTCGCGAATCACTCCCCTATTTTTAGCTCCATTTCGCCCACCCAATATGGTTCCTATTTTTTGGGCCTAAATTTAGGGGCGGCTATTTTGAGGCGTCTTGAGGAACACACGTGGACGAGGGCCGAACTCACCTTCGATTGTCACACCTCTCCGGGCCTGGTGACAGACATGTTGGCATCCGCCAGTGAGTCGAGTCTGTAAGAGAAAGAGCATGAGAGGGCAGAAAGGCAACGCGATTGTCTTTCATTCCCGATGCCTGAGCAGAGAGAATGGAGGGGGAGACGAGCTCATGAGTCCTAATTAGTTCAGCTTGACATTTCCACCTCTGTCCCATCTCCAAGACTTTCCTCAGAACAATGACGAGCAGATGGGGTGAAGTGGAGGAAAACGCCAGGGACCAAAGGGAGGAATCCCATTCATTGCAAGGGGAGGCCCTTACTTCTTCCGAGGTCAACGGTGATCACCATGCTACGGGACTCTGGTGGCTGGGACAGGTTCCGGCGGCGGGACTCAACGTTCCTCCGTCTCGCTCCGCCCCATGGCGGCCACTTCACTCCACTCCAGAACCAAGAGAACTCTCACAGGGGCAGCAAGAGGTGAGAAAGGCCTTTGCCTCCTCACGGGTCCCAAGTGGCGCCGAGGGCCAGGCACTCCGATGCGTACCGCCACAATTCGCACGAGACGAGACCCATTGGCAAACTGGGATGGATATACTCGAGGACTTTTATATATGAGGCATACTTGATAGAAAAGGCGTGGGTTTTTGCGTAACGCGTGGCAACGATGTCAATGGGGCTCAATGCGGAGTCGAGCTGCAGGGATGCCAAGGTCTGGTTGCCACCCTCGCGCCTCGTCGACGCTCCGCTCTTCCGTTGGCCACCCGTTTGTTCCTTCCGCCCGCACCAGCTCGCGGCTCCCGCGGTCCCGTACACCCAAGACACATATTCGTATTTGCCACTCCGTGGACGCGCGGGCGGGAAATAAACACTTTTAAAATTACCGCAACCGCGAGAAAAAATAAACGGATCATAGCATTTTTTTATTCTGTATTTTTATACCTTTGGAATGATAAGTTAGGAAGATTCGCGTCCAATTCCATTGATTTTACAAGGAAGATTCATCTTACCATTTGATCCCATTAAGAGATTTCCTTATTAAACTAAACACTATTTAATCTTTAAATACACAAACCTTTGGTCTAAGGAATTAATTTCAATGTTTCCAGACATGCCCTGTTTGTCCTCAAATTATTCAATTTCAATTAAGGTTTTTATTCCGGTATTTAATCGCCATTATTTTCCTATTTAAATCGCATTTTGAAGCGGCTTAAAATTTCTCTCACGGAGGAATTAGGCTTTGTAGCCATGAGTAACAAACTAAAAAAGGAAAAATTAAAATTTCTATTAAGCTATTCGGGAAATTAAAGCTTTTGACAAGATTACAATGCCGGCTTAATTTTGTTTTTAACCAGATGTTCCTTATTACCTTTGACATTTCATTTTCCTTTTGTACAAATATTGTTACAATGGCTAATATTATTTTGAGATCTGAATAATATTTATAAATAGTTCCTCTCCATTGCTCGAACTTCCAATTCCCCCATGCTTCCAAACATATGCATTGATGAGATGAGCAAGGAAATTGTGTTTCCTTTTTTCAATTTATGATCGGAAAATTCCTCAAAAAAGTTTGTAAGTGAGGGAGATTGAGAGTTGGATGAAGTGAATCCCGGATTTGCAAGTAATGTTCGGGCCTGCGAGAAGGTGAATTTCTCAATGGCTCCGAATCGGATTGGAAGCGAGCTGACGTCGTGGAGTTGTCTTATTAATAGAAAGAGGAACCACTCCAATAAATAAGGGGAGTAATAAGGAAGTTCATGAAAGGAAGGAGGCAACGGAGGTGATCCTTCATTGGGTTCTTCGGAGAGTTGGGATTGCTGGAGGCCTTGGAGGCGTCCAGGGCTCATTTGGTCCAATTTCACACCCTCGTGGTCTTTGTTGCGGAGACGTTTTGATGAGGGTTCGGGTGGGAGGGTCGACCCCTTGGAGAAAGACCTCAATGAAAGTGCCAAGAAGGGTGACCTGTTGGCTCTTCCGCCTTGCCAAGTCTCCTCGCCATCACTTTTGGACATTATTATAAATATGAGAAAGACGCCCACGTGGTGCTCGAGGGATGCGTAGGTTGGGAAAGTAGCCGTTGCCCAAAAAGGGCACATTGGGTGGACTTGGACCTGGCCAGCTCCGACCTCCGTCCGAGGGAATCTCCCGAATTCATTCATCCCTTCGTGCCGGGGCTCGTTCCGCCCGACGAGCAAAAACGTGCTCCCACCTCTCTGGCCCTTTTTGGACAGACCCTAATTAAAACATGTACCGTAGCAGATGAGTCATGGGCAGAAATACAGGATGGCCCAATTGGCTCTCTCCGCCGTCCTCATGTGGAGCGACGGAGGGGAACAGCCTGTTCCGAACAGGTAGTCGAGGGGCATCTCTGCACCATTGCAGTCGAGGCCTTCGGCTCCCAAACCTTGCCTTTTTAAGAGATTTAAACTGGTGATTTGGAGAAAGGTCAAAATACTATGAGGATCTCCTCGCCCACGTTCAGCTCTCCTGCCCAATCAAACCAGCTCATTCGATAGATAATTACGAGCCCCGCCGATCCTCGCATCTCCGCTCGAGACAATAATAATTAGGTATTGGAGGAATCCCCCACGCCACACTCCCTCATTACCATTCGGAGACTTTCTCGTCCATCTGCCCCAACTACCTATATATAACCATTGGCGTATTGGCCAATCTGGGTTGGAAGGGACGGCGGCTTTCCCCCGCTGGCCATTTCTTCACAATCATTGTATTCCAATTAACACCCACGTCGGCACATTCCATCCAATAGCTCGCTTCCACTACAAATACACACTCGGGTCTCTGGGAAATGAAGGATCTCCACGGAGAGAATCAACTCTGGACGTCCCTTCCTCGCTCCGTCTCATTTGGGCAAAGTTTCCATTCGGGTGTTCCTTAGGAGGAAATGTCCTCCTCATGTCCATATACACTCTTTCATGACTTTAATAGACCAATGCTCTGTCATCATGCCACTAATGCACTTGGAAAGAAACTTATGAACCCCGTGCGAGCATGCAGAGCACAACAAGTCGCCAGGAATTAATTCGCCAGATTCCCACTTCCATCTCAACCCAGAGGGAGCAGAAGCAAACAAATTCAAATCCCGAGAAAACTCCCAAACCTCTCCGTTTCATTCTCAAGAACGTGTCCAAGATTAAATGGTGAAAATGGAAATTAATTGAGATTAAAGGAGGAACAAAAGCTTGGAATTTCACTCATTAACTTATAGCCAAAAACTCCTATATGTAGGTAGTCATATAAATGTAATTCCATCAAGTGCCCTTTAGAACTTCACGAATACCCCAGAATCAATTTCACAGTAATTAATTGGGCTTTACTCTTAATTAGTGCCTAATTAAAACTTAAAACGGCTTTTATCTCTTTATAATATTCAAAGACCAACGATACATTTCACATATAGTTAAATAAGAGCATTTTGGGTCTATTTTCATAAATACACTATTTGCTAATTTACTTAAATAATACATAGTTTGGTCTTTAGTGAGAATTTGATACTCCACTATAACTACACAAAGATGATATATAGTTTATACAGATAATATTCTGTAATTCTGTATTTATCTTAAATATGAAATTGGGTTTTTAAATACATCTTCATTGATCCGCCAATGTATCTAGGAATTACATATTACGTTTAACGGAAGATTTTAATCTAACAATTAATTGAAACAAATAGGAATTAAGATCATAAAAATATGTAGTATTAGCGTATGTACCTACACAAATTAGAGGAAGTTCTCTAAACGTTTTCTTAAGAGTCAACATTGCCTGAAAACAAATAAGTAATGAGTAGGACATGCCCACAAACTTGATTTGTAATATCTCAACTCATATGAAAATAAAAGGATCATAAACATAAAGCCATTGAAGGTCCAAGACATTAGCATCTTATATGAGTCAAATGTGAATCTTTCCAATGGATAAATAAAGTCAAATATTTGTTGAGGATATTTGCAACACCTTGATATCCATAGCAGATCGAATTAAGATGAAGAAGCGTTATTTTTCATTCATAAGCAAACACATGCGTACGTGGAAAGACTTAGAACCATGGGGATATATCCTTAACATGTGTATCTGAGTCCATTCATACAATACAATCGTACATTCTTATACATCCATATATATATTTTCGACTAATTGTACTTTTCTTCCACGGTGGTTTATGCTTGGTAAGGGCAGATCCACTGTTTGCTAAGTTGTTCATGAAGGGGTAGAGAATGAGTTGAACTGTTTTCGCCGGAAAATGAAAACATCGAACGAATGCACATCTGATACCCGTAGTCACCTTTTTGTTTGAGGGTAATTAATTATACAAATGTGTTCTAAGCACTTGAGCCTCTCGTTCCCAATGCGAGAATATTGGCCTGAGGAAATTGAATGGGGGATATTTGAGCAGAGGATGCTCGAGTCCTTTATCAACTTCTGCTCATTCAAAACTTGATGAAAAGATCCAAAAGTTCACTCCAAAGTCCTTTCTTTCCCCTTCGAGAGAGACGGAGATCCTGAGAGACAATTTACGCTACTTTATTCCCTCTCTTAGGAATGGGAAGAAAGAGGATCTTCGGCATTTCATCCATACACGCCTATAACAATCTCGTCCACAAAGATTTCATGACATTTTGCAAAACGACTCCCACGCAGTTCGCACAAGACTTGAACATGATTCCGAGTACACGTAGCCATGTAAGGGGATTCTCACACCAAAGCCTCCACTCCAACTAATTATATTTTAAGATTATTCTTAAATACTCATTAGCCCTGTACGCTCATTCTCAATTTAATTAAGCCATGAAGCTGCATTTAACCATCCCATTGCTACATATTCCTAAAGATAGCTGGTAAATACAATCAAAATTCAAAATCCTCAATTATCTTGGGTTCATATAAGTGCAAGACTAAACTTGCTCCGGGAATTGTGATAAAATCATTGAGTCCTTTCAAATTGTAAATATATAAGCTTACCTCATCTTACTCGTTTATTTATTTATTAGTCATATTATTGGTTTTTAACAATATATGAGAAAGAAGGATCCGAGAAGGGATTATAGTGAGGTTCATTAGTGCATAGGCTGCATAAGGGCGATGATTCGAATTTATAAAAAGGAATGATAAATATGCTACTATGATTTCATTACTAGACTCTCTTGTTTCTCCCCTCACAATTAGCATGTTGAATAACTGCATGAATAATAAAAGATATGAATCCTCTGTTCATTCCATCATTCCTCTCAAGATTTATTAATTTATGTGAGATTTTTTTTACCATTGTACTTGAACGATGTTCTAATTCTACTCACCATTTCTTACCTTTCCTTATTCAGTATTTTATTAGGTATTTATTCAAAAAAAGATCAGTCACTCATCTTTATCCCTTTTCTTGTTTTATATTGGTTATCCTGAGGAAAAGCCTGCTGTGAATCAAGAAAAATGAATGGTGTGCGAATTGTACCTGTGGGGGTGAGGGCATCATGCGAGGTGAGTGAGCTCACATAATGCACGAGAACAACCAACACTGTAAATATGTATCTAAGACATACAACTTCTCTACACATATGTACGAGACTCGAAAAATTATTTCATTAACTCATTAGGTCATTAATTGGCCCATAAAATAAAGATCAAAATAAAGTAAACCCTCGTGTTGTATGCTTTTGAAATACAAAGTGAGTAGTTATCTTTCTTATTGATATATAATTATAGCTAATAGCATTTATAGATTAACAATATATGCACCTAAGATGTGAAATTTAATTTGTATCACATGACACGTTTCAATTGTAAATGTAATTGAAGTTGTATTTAATATTGATTTAGACATTTACAAATAGAATAAAATGGGCGAAACTTAATAATTATGAAATAATGGGCAATATGAAACATTCGATGTTACAGGCCAAACGCCTAATGTGCGAGTGGAGAAGAGGAAAGAAAAAATTTTCAAAGTTTATATTACAAAATGATTTAATTATATATTTATATTACTTTACTTACCTGATTACGAGTTTAACTTTAATAGATAATTCCAATTTTCATGGAAAATACCCTCCTCAATAAAGTAAGACTTTCAATTGGGCTTTCAAATTACAAACTACACGATTGACTGTTTTTTACTAAATAAATGCTTGATTGTCTTAAGGCACATGAAGCTGGTCGAAGGGCTGTGAAGCTTTTGAGGAAGGGTCGCTACACCGAAGCTGCAGAGTGTCATTTGGAGGCTGCCAAGATTCTTCAGGATCTCGAGAAAAAACTCACAGACAAGGATTCCATCGTCATCAAGTCATTAGAGGAACAAAGGAAGTTCTACAATAGACAAGCTGAACTTGCCATAATTATTAAGTAAGATAATGATTTACGATTATTAAATTATGTTTATATTTCACAATATGCAATATAAAATATAAGTACGGGCTAAAGTAATGAAGTGACATTTTTTAGAGATTTCCACAAGTTAAAAATCCGCAAAGACGGTTCCGAAGAGGACAAACAACAAGAGAGGAAGTTCATCATGAGTCGTTTTCCAAAGAACCCGACACACTCTCATCTCGAGATTCTCACTCGATTTGATCAAGCTGATTCGCTCTTACAAATCCTTCAGTCTAAAGACAAAAAAGACTTTTCCTCTGCGATGGAATTTCAAAAACTTCCAGAAAATGTAACTGAGCGCCCAACTGGAGTCATCAGACCGAAAAAAGATTCTGATGTCATTGAGGAATTACTAACGCTTAATACAAGTCTTCGAAATCTTGTCGATAAGGTTCGCATTAAAGATTTGCTAATATAAAAAATAGAACAAAGAAGAGCGGAAGGGTTTTAAATGAAAATTAATTTCAATTGACTTTTTAGCTTCTCTCGGACTTGAATGATGCAAGAGAAGAAAACAAGGCGTTGAAGGAGAAGCTCTCAAAGTACGAGTCGCATGATGAGTCAACCCTGTATGGTGCTGAGGCTGAGAACGCCAAAAGCGAAAGCATTCCAATTCTGACTCCGTTTGTTCCAGACATTGATAAGCTCAGCCCGCCGAGATTAACGATTCCAGAGCTTGCCCCTTTGGAAACTCCAGAATTTGATTTTAGTGCTTTTTATTAACTAAAGAAGTAAGAAGTCTTACATATTTTCTTTATTTGGTTCCTCCAATCATTCCTTTTTCAAGTGTGATTTCCTCGTTTCGTATAATTCAAATTGGCCACGAACAACAATTGTTTTTAACTTTTTTTAAACTAAATTATAAGCATGAGGATTTTTACTTATATAAATGGGGAGTTAGTGAACGAAATGCGCTTCACTATTCACTATTCATAATTTTAAATTATAAATTGTATTTTAATGATTTTAATTCTCGATAATTATTTACTAAATACATAATAAAGATGGTTAATGATGTATCTGCATTTGAATGCTCTGGTTTTATCAAATCCAACTACCTACTTCATTATTTGATTTCTCAATTATTTAATGTATCTAGATAGACAAATAACAAATTGCAATTAAAACAATAAAAGTCACTCGATTTAAGTCATCAAATTACGACGTTCTCTTTAATGATTTAAAATATTTAAATATTCTGCACACTCCACATTATTTCATATTTTTCCTGAATTTCATATTTTACCTTCCTCTTCCTGTGTTAATTTAGGGTATATGAATATTTTGTACTGCGATTACACATACATAAAACAAAATAGACGACTTTGGTGGGACAATAGACGACTATTAGAAGTAAAGGGTTGTCAATATCTAAGGTCCCCCCTCATAGAATTTCCAATTCTTCAGGCTGTAAGGAAATTAGTTTGAATATCAAATTATTATATATAATTAGACATATATAATTAGTGCTATTAATGAGCATGAAAAGATCAGTTATAAATAGAATCACTCTGGGACTTAGACCTTACATAAAACTAGAACCAGCTACACCAAATAATTGTATTTCAAAAATATTCTAATGTTCACTCCTCTTTTAATTTGACATTTAACTATTTACGATTAGTTGTTTTCTTAGCTAAAAAATAAATCACTTGAATAAAAATGATTAGCAAATGTTGTTGTTGTTGTTGTTGTTGTTGTTCCAGAGAATAATCAAGAAGTTGTTTAATCATTGAGAAAAATAAAACTCCTAGGAGCCAATTCTAATAAATAATTCAACATGAGTGGAACTGGAATTAAATTTGAGTTACAAAAGGAGATTTTTGAAAGTTCGAAAGAGCGATTACATGGAGTTATTGGTGTAAATAAATTAGCGAAAAAGAAGAAAATTCCAAGCTATTTATGCTTGACCGGAAGTATTGAAAGGCCAATTCGTTTCACCATTTATCTTGTAAGTTGAGTATATTACATATATTAACAATAAGTCGAGTATATTATTAATATTATGTTAAATTATAGGTAATTTTGTTTTCATTTTTCAATTACACATTAATTATTGCACATAATTGCACTCTTTATTTTTGTTTGTTAGGTGAAGAAAACGGAAAAGGGGTTTAAAAAGAAAGAAGAATGGACATTGTCGGCTTTAAAAGAGGCGAATTTTAAAAATAAGGTTTTTCAATTATTAGTCTTGAAATTGGAATATGATTTATTTGATTGATTATAAGCACTTAGGACTAATATCTTTTGATTCATTCGTTCACAGGAGAGTGCGGAATTTAATCTGCATTTAGAAAAGTCCTATCAATGGGTTGCCATGTCACTCGAGGAGAAAGAAGAATTTTTCTCTCTTCTCTATCAAGTGGGTTTACACTTGTTACATTTATATTACATATTGCTCCTTAAGGATGAGATCTTTTGTCATGACTTGTTCTAATTGTTTTAAAAGATTGCATCACGCTTGATGAAATCACCGCCGAAATTCCTCAATTATCAAATTGACGAATCGAGTAAATCGACGGACGGGAGCATCTCGATTGTTTCTGATCCCAAAGATGGGCCAATCGTCGAAAGCGACGAGGAAGAATTTGGACTCACAGAACGAGAGGAGTTTGACTTGGAAAAAGTCCTTGGGCGAGCTGAAAACTCCGTTATCATTGCCGAAGCCTTTATGGACCAATTGGCCAAAGAACTTTCCATTCTTGACGGTGTAAGTAAACTCGAGTTGAACCATGAAACTTTGATTTAATATTTTACTTAAATGTATTCTTATTCCTCATAAATACATCACCTGTTAAATCAAACTTGACAATGTAAATTGCCAATGTTTAGGATTTGTATTTTGGATTAATTGTGATTGTTGTGAACAGGAGAATATCCATAGCATCATGGAGTCTGAAAGCCAAGTGAACGAGCTAATGAGTTCCATCGACTCGGCCATTTCGGCCTTGGAGGTCATCGAGAGCGAGTTGGTGAGTTACGAGGAGGTCGTGACCCATGTGAAGGCCTCGGTCGAGAAGATCGAAGAGGAGAACTCCCAGATGGGCACGGCAGCCAAGAACAATCAATTGCTTCTGGGCGAGCTGAGCCATTTGGTCGAGGCCGTGGATTTTCCCTACGGGTCTGTGCTGCTTAACGCCGACCTCAACTCCCTGGAAGGGATCATGAAGGCCACGGACGCGGCGTTCCGTTTGCGAGAATCTCTCACCATGGAGGTAGCTCATTCTCATGCTGGGTCAATTAACAAGAATTATTTACCCTTCTATACACCTCGAGGTGTGTGGAAAGGAAAAGATACAAGTATGAGTATTAAATCCAATTTGTTGCTCTGAGCAGGAGAACGTCCATACATCCTTGTTGAAGATGCAGGCCGTCGTGGAGCAGAAGCAGCGGCTGGAGAAGATCAAAACAAAGTTTTCTCAAAATCTCACTTCTCATTTGGCCAAATTATTTATTCATTACGGGAACTTTTGTTCCTTGGACTGGATGTCGTCAATCCACGGGTTCCGACTCCCGCTGCTCCACTCGATGCACCAGGAACTCCTTCCCTATGTCCAGCTCACCAACTGGCTCAAAGCCCTGGACCCCGACGCCTTCGCCTCGCTCCTCAAGACTTACACGGCCTCCATACAAAAGATTTATGAAAAGAACTACAAGGGCGTGTTCGACGAGGCCAGAAACCGGATTTCGGGCAACTCCTGTCCGCCGAAATGTAAAGTCCATTCCGTACAATTCTTCCTTCACAATTTGGTTTTTCAGTGTCGGGGTCGACGAGCGACTTGAAGATCCGCGGGCGTTACTTCGGGAAGACCAAAAGCCTCGCCAACCGCGACGGAGACACGGAGAGCCAGGGGTCGGGCGAAGGGTGAGAGGAAGGCGAATAAAACATGACTTAAAACATGACTTGACCATTGGCCTTGGTTGCAGATCCGTGGACTCCTCGGAGCGCCAGCACTTCTATGACGTCTTGGAGCAGCTGCTCGAAGGCCTCGAGCCGGCGGTGAACTCTGAAGAAAAGTTCATTGCCGGATTCTTTCATGTGAACTTGGAAGCTCCGAACAATTCCTTCTCGCCCTCGAAGAGTGGGGCAGCCGGGGGCGGACAACTCCGGAGGCTCATGACACTCATTTTCGGATCAATAGAGACCGAGCTCAATGCCTTTCTGGCCCAATATGAAAAGATCGAGGCGAGGTATGGATGACTCTTGACCTGGGTCAAATGCTTGCCCATTTGAATTTATTTGGGGTCATTGTACTTGTATGCTAAGTTTCCTGGGGTAAACTGAGCAGTTGGTTCTGATCGCTCTCCAGTGGAATTCTTAATAGTCGGTTGGTTGTAAGTGGATTTGATTATTAGTTTTTGCATGGGGGCCATGGTGCGGCTGGGGTGTCACGCTCTAAAGCCCGAGAACACTTCCTCGCTCATGGGGATGATTTTCGGGTCGGTGCTCGTCCAGGAAAAGAGAAACTTCGATCGCCTCATGAATTCCTATGTTCAAGCCATTAAGGACAGTCGATTGCCGAAGAAAGCCAAGCCTGGGATTCTTGCCTTCGTCACAGACTTTGAGGTTAGAGCTTCCCCGCTCTTCCCAATGATGTCCATGGTCATATCTCATGGTCGGTCTTCTAGGATTTCGCAATTATGGCTGAGATGATTTTTGCCAACTCATCGCGACGCGGCGAGATCGAGAAATGGTATGCTAAAATGCTGAGCGAGATCTTCGAAGCCATCGTGCGTCTCTCGAACGAAGGGAGCAAAGTACCTGGAGAAGTCATTCGGATGGAGAACTTCCATCGCCTCCACGCCATTTTGTCCAAATTGAAAGTGGCGGCCATGGAGGTTCAGAAAAGGGAGGCCAAGGCCAAGTACACGGACGCGCTCAACTCATACGTGACTAAGTATTTCGGACGTCCGCTGATCAAATTAAATGTACGTTGGAATCACTTCACACACACATATATGTTGGTCTACTCGGGCGGAAGATCCCGACTTTCTCCTCTCTGGATTGGCGGCGGGAGGAACTCAATTGTGCTGGAGATGTGATTGGGCTTATTGAGAGTGAGGGACTTAATTGATTGAATTTCAGGATTTCTTCGACGGTGTCCAAGTCCGCGTGAGTCAAGGGGTTAAAGAGTCGGAAATTGGGTATCAAATGGCCTTCAGCCGAGCCGAGCTCAAACGAGTCATCAAAGAGTATCCGGCCAAGGAAGTCAAGCGCGGCCTGGAGTCCCTCTGCAAAAAAGTCGAGAAGCATCTCTCCGAAGAGGAAAATCTCCTCCAGGTCCGTCCGAACAGGAAATTTAATCATTTCTCTCTCTATGATCTCGGGCCAAATTCCATTCCCCCACCCTGCAGACCTTTCATTTTCACTTTCACGAAAAACCCGGGATAAAATTTTCTCATTACTTGGCGGAAATTGTACAAATTGCTCAAGTCGACTGGAGTGGACTTGAATATCAATAATTCTCTTCGCCGCAAACTTTCCCGCTTGCTCTTGGTGTGAACAAGTGTAATTTAGTTAATTAGCCCCCACTTTCATTTCCTCCACCCGGACAACTGTCTCACCCATGTAAGGAGAAAATGAGAATTGACCTCATTGTGTCTCTGCGTCCCGTCAGTTCTTCATTTCCACGTCCGCAATTACCCCAATCAAGTTCGTGTAGAAAATTATTTGTCTATTTCCTTCGTCAAAGACTTAACTCAATATGGAGTATTATTGTCACCTAATTAATGTAGGATTTCATTTTTCATAGCACAATTAGTCAAATTTTCAATTCTCATCATGGAAAGAAAGCTATATTCTGTTCCGGATTTTCATATTTCAAGTTGCTCAGACACTGGGGAATTTGAAAAAAAAGGCGTTGCGCTGTTTGGGAACTAATTTTTATTCTTGTTGAAGGGACTCCTTGTTAGAGGAGGCAAGGACGTCGTCCTTTGAGCGAGGATTGGTTGGGTGAAATTGTCAAATGAGTTCTTATAAATAATACGACTCAATATAAAATGAAATAAAAGAGGGATTTTCCTTGGGAGGCACAGATTTGTAAATTGTTTTTGAAACGTGGTGGGTCATTTAATGTTTTAATAGCCCAATAAAGTCCTCGCTTTGCGAGGAGTTTGAAGGGCTCCATCGATTTCCCCTTTGGACCAATTTTACTAGTCAGTTATTGTTTGGATGGGCGGTTTAGGGCCCTGTCTCACACGGCTCCACTAAATTGAGATTAAGGATCATAAATCCTCGAAACCGCCGTGGAGGTGAGAACGGAGGATTGTAAATCACTTTCTCTTCCTAGGTCGTCTGGAGAGCCATGCAAGAGGAGTTCATTGTCCAGTACAAGTCGATCGAGAGTCTCATCGGGCGCTGCTACCCGGGTGCCAAGATCACTCTGGAGTTCACCATACAAGACATCCTGCTCTTTTTCTCCGAAATTGCTCAGTCTCACTAACCTACACCTGACAATGGAGGAGACGAGCCGGAGAAGTGAAATCGTGATGGAATCAAATCGTGGAAAATCCACAAATCCTGTTTCACCCAAACCTACTTAAACAGCTCGTGTGCTCAGAAAAAGGCATAAATAATAAGAATAAATTCATATTTCCTTTTATTACAATACGTCATTCTATTATTCTCTTGAAAATATGTCCATCATTTGCACAAGCTTAATTTTCATAGTAATTACTATATTAATTATTATGCAATTTATTATTTATTCAAACAAAAATATTTATGTAAATACAGATAGGTTGTATATAAGATATAAGAATATTTGTAATGTAATATGGTTATTTGTTGAGAAAATTCGTTTTCATATATAGGTTATGATTTATCTAAGATGTACATACGTATATGACATTTAAATAACATTTATGGCATCATGAAAAATGAGACTTTGAACAGGTAATATCGACGTAGAGTATTTGAACTTAAATCTAATAATACAAAGTCATTCGTTACATTTTACAATATATTTCAGCACGTTGGGATAAATGATCAAATCCCACGCTTTGATTATCCAGAGTAAATATGAATTAGGAATAATTAAAGACTTAAAGGTCGTTGTAACTACTGAGTTGGCTTCGGTTTGGTAAGCATTTTGCCATGGTTCTCTCGAGACTCCACTTGATTTGTCTCGAGGTGTCCCTGGTGGAGATCAAGAGAGCGGGTGATGGGCGAGCTTGAAGGCCATCTCCACGACATTCTGGCAAGACGGGGAGTCTTCGTGGCAGACGTACACTTGTCGCCCGTCTTGGTACATCCGGCCGAGGAGCCAGTACCCGCGTCGGTTCTCCTTCTTCTTCCCTTCAGACGCCGTGCGGAAGAAGGTCCCGACCTCGGTGAAGGGCACCATGGGTCGCGACACCCATTTACGGTCATTCTCCTGTTCTCTCAGCTTCTTCTGCATAACAAAACAAACCTCGCTTGGCTCAAATCGGAATTGTTCTCCGAAGAGATACATGCAGAAAGAGATAGGGTAATAGCTAATGGGATGTTTGGACTTTCTCCCGGCATCTCATTTTCAAGAAGGATACAGATGGAAGTGTCTTCCTAGGCATATACATGCATGGATGCATGGTGTGATGTAACTCACCCTTGCGTTGAAGGCCTTGACGAGGGTCTGATGAGTGGTGACAACATGGACCTTGAAGTTGTCGAGGACGAGGGATTGGTGGGGATCCTCCTTGGACGCGACCACGACTCCGCGCCCCTCCTCCACGTCCACAAAGCCAAAGAGAAAGTTCCCTCTCGCCACGCTGGGCCCAACATGAAAAGAATTAGAGGATCAAAAGGATCTCACAAGACTTTCATCATTCAAATGAGCCTTAAATGGGATTTTTAATTAATTAATTTCTTTTCCGCGGAAGATAGGTGTTGTGTTCTCTCTTCTTCACTGGCCTTGGGAGATCCGAAGGAGAAACTTCCAAGACCAGACCAGAGTGGATCGATTTGAGACTTTGTCACTTTCCCCCACTCGTCCTCACATCCAAGTAGCGGAGTCTCCTCGAGACCCCCAAACTCACACCATGGATTTAATCACCCAAACTCTCCCAATCACTGTCCAATTCGGAGAATTAAATGACCTCACGTAGAATACTAAATTGAACCAGCCTTGGTCAACTCAACTCCATGGTTTTTCGAGTTGGTGCACCAACGTGATGCCCAAATGCCGCAAACAAACTACAACAATAACCCTTAACAGAGATCACACTTTATTTTAATTCCCTTCACTAAATCATTTTGAGCTTAACTCTTGGGCTTACCAATACTTGTGTTTTCATAGGTATACATCCATGCAACTCCTTTCACTTCTTCAATGAATCGTTTTGTTCATTTAATAATTATTAGTCAATAATTATAATTTATCAGTTGACATTTAGGCTTAAATGAGAAGATTTATAATAGGGAGAGATCTTCTTTTTAGTCTCATTTGAGTTGGAGCATAATTGGAGCGAAGATTAGCTATGGAGTTCTGGTTCATTTGAATAAAAGTTCTTTTTAATCAGAGAATGGGGATATTAGGAGAGAGGGCGTAATTAAGATGATATAACGTCTGAACGGTATAAAAGGGCAGAGGGTTTCGCGAGAGATTTTTGGACGGTGGATCCGTTTGGATCCATTTGGTTCTTTGAGACTAACGATGGTCTATTGGAGGGCGAACGTGTGAGGAATGAGGACGAGGGCCATGAAAAGACATAGACGGCATATTTCACCACGGCACCTCCACATCACTCACACCATCCACCATAATCAATCCGTTCTAGCGAGTGTCTGGGCCTCCGTAAGGCTTCCCAAGGATTCCCCAGAGCTCACTTCCAATTCTTCACCAAAACTCAAAGATAAATTTGAAGGAGGCCAAGCAGGAAATTCCTCCTAATTTCTAATTACCCTCCAATCCCGTCCTTTTATCTCTCCCATCTCACCACGTTGGTCAGAGAAATTTTCTCCTTCCAAACACAGCTTTTGACCATTCCATCCTCAATGCCACGTTTCTCGGGAAACTCGGGATTCTTCCTCAACAATACACACAACTCTCGAACTAATCAAACTACTCGTGAATCACATTATTCCCTAATTCCTCTTCTTTCAATTTCTATTCAAATGACTTATAGTAGGTAAATGAATATTTCATTAAATATGTAATATTCATATTCAAAAAGTTGCTAGCAAATGACACAATTCCCCTCGTATAAAACTTTATAAAAACGTTATTTACAAAGTTACAACTAATAGGAATTCTACTTTGAGGTGTTATAAAACCCCGCGAGTTGTTGAAAAAAATAAAGTTCAAAGTTTGAAAATAGTTAGATTCTATTAACATGTTGGCACAATGCTCGAGTTCCGAAAGTTCCTTGAGAACATGCGAATGCGAAGAATTGAAAAGGAGATATTTGTAGCTAATTCAAGTATTTGTATGTCGGGTGAAGTGAGAATCTTTTATATGGCTGGATTCGACGGAGAGATGAGCCAAGGTTCCTTCTATTCCCCTATACATTCTTATATCCCCTCTTCCCCCAATAAGGTCCAGAAAGAGTTGAAGCCAGGAATTCAAAATTCCTGAAAGGAAACGTAAATTCTCCCTCGAGGCCCCAAGTCCAAACTTGACCAGAAAGTGTATTCGAGATCCGCCAATTTGGATGGATGGGTTGAAGTTATGAAAGTTCTTTATTCTCTTCACACTCCCGACGGTCCGAGTGTTCAGGAGGCTTCCTTATGAACTTCCAAGCTCCTAACAACCAGAATTCTCCCTCGAGAAAGAAACTTTCTCCAATAAATAATGAGCTTCATAAAGGAAATCCTCCATCTTGAAGTCATAATGACTCGTCGAGCCAACACTCACGAGGGCCAAGGATCCTCAACGAGAAAACTGTATTTCTGGATTGGTTCAACCTTCACTCGCTTCAATGGAAGGAAGATTTGTTGTGGCCGTTCCACCCTCGTCAAGTCATCAATTCCACCGCGACCAAATATGATTACAAGTGATAGAAAAACGTCTCAGAGCACCTTAGAGCTCCTTCGTCAAAACACTCAACTCCTTCACTCACTTAATCGGCCGACTTTAAAAATTTGGTTTCTCAATTCAACACTCCACAAATGCCCTGAGGAAATTAAATGTAAAGGAATTGAATGATTAAACCAAGACCAACCAAAGCTCACCAATCTTAGTAAATAGTTAATGAACGTGAATGGAAGTTTTGGTATAATCCTCCTTGGCGTCAAAACCTGAACCGATACACTTAATGCCATTAGAAATGCCTCTGGCTAAATGATCCATCTATCTTGAAATTCAAGGCACATAGGGAATAATTTCCTGATCTGTGATCATTTGTAGGAGGTTTCTCTTACTGCATCGAGGCTCAAGTAGTCCTATTGATTGAACTTGGTCAAGTGAAAAATTTAAGATCGGTTGAGTTAGCTGGATGAGTTAACCTGAAATCCTCGGGCCGATTGAATACATTTCATATATTGGGGAGGTGTGGGGTGAACACATGGGAGATATAGGGATGGAGTGTCTCGTTTATGAGATCATAGGGTTTCGGAGTGAATCAGTTGGGAGACTCACCTAATGGTGGAAAGAAGGTCGGAAGTTGGCGGCCGTGTGAGTTCTCCATTTTGAGCCGAGGTGTTCTGAAAGAAAATAAATTCATTCTCTTTTGGAATTCAAATCCATAGCCGGGTTTGTTCACTCTAACGATGAGAAGACTCATTTCGCAGTGACAGGGGATAAATCATACTTGGAGATTTCCCAATGAAAACATATACACTTACACAAACACGCCCCCCTCTGTCCAAGATGCCTCTTCACTAAATCAGAAGGCAGGACAAACAAACGAGATCAATACATACTTAGCTTGATACACATAATATACACTTATTCCAAGGTTTCTCATGAGAAAGATCTTGGAGGAAGTTCTAAATTGTTCTTACTATTGCACCCAATATTTCCTCTCAATATGTCTACCTATGTATATTAAGATAAAATGGATATTAAATGTATAAATATTTACGCATGACTCTTTATGTGTGCCGCTAGGATTTGTCATTTCATATTGCAAGGAGATATAAATATTTATGACTGGGTACATATGTATATCAAAGGTACATACTCTAATTGTAAGTCAGTATAAGGAGATACATGAAACGTTTGAAACGTTTGTAACGTTTGTAACTGTAAATTTCCAAATGAGTCCTTAAATATAAAAAGTTTATCAACTTGTAAATCGTGTTTAGGGATGTTGAATAATATTTTTTTCTAAAAGTGGCTCTATAGGCTCAACGGTGGGGCAAGATGATGTAAATTGTCTGCCATGAGTGTAATTGAGATATGTAGGGTTGAAGCGAAGTCATGAATAAAACCTCCACAAGATTCCAATTTCTTCTATATAACTCCTCATAAAATAGACAAGGGAAAAATGAGTTCTCCTTCAATGAATTTCCAAATCGTCCCACCTATAAATTCAAGTTAAATTTTCATTGCGGCGCCTCCATTCTCCCCTCAAAGTCTAATAAATAAATCCAATTAATGGCTCTAATTGGGAGTCATGCAGAGTCCCATTAACATACGATCAGGTCCAAACAAGAACCCACAAGAGGCTCAAAAGTCCAAAGAAGCACAAAAGGAGATCGAGGTTTAGAAAAACAAAGACTTTTTCAATCCATCCCAATTCCAATTGTTGAGAACATTTTCTCGTCTACCTAATTAATTGGAAGGAATTTGATGAATAGTGAAATTTTAATGAATTTTTATAAAATTCCTCAACTCAAATTGGGATCTTGAATACATGGCTCTATTGTATATGTAGATATGTATGCATGTATTATAACAGACCAATAGAGAGGCATATGTAGTAATTAACTCTAACATCATAACATTATGGCATAACATGGTTTTCTCGTCAAAGCGAATGTGCCATTTTCCCCTCTTCTCCTTCATATGAAAATGTGAAGGAGCGGCATATGCATTTCGGAATCTCCATGAGGTTTTTGAGCGTTAAAAGACTCGGCACTCTGAGGCATATGAGGTGAAGAAGAGATTCTTTTTTCTCTCCGAGATGAAGGAAGAAAGGGAGTTACCCATTTGAAAGAGTTTCTGGCATCCAGCCGAGGAGTCTCGTCGTCAATCTCGCACTCGTCCATTAGATCACCCGACGGAGGGCCATCCATTTCCGAGGCCAAAAAAGTGTTGAGAGGCCGGAAGAGATTAGAGGGGTGTTTGGGCGGGCGCTTGGGCGGCCGCTGGACCTCGCCGACAACGTCACCGCTGCCACCCCGGTTCTTCCCGCCTTTCTCTACGGAGATATCGATTAGGACTCGGAAGTCTTCGATAATACGCTAAGGCTTAGTTTGCTTGAATCAACATTTTGATGGCGTTTTGAACTTATTTTCAAAGCCGATTTGAACCCCAAATGCAACACCAGGAGGGAAAACTCTTCTCCATCACACATAATAGAAATGGAAAGTGTGAAGGCTCCTTATGTACTCAAATATATCTACACATATACTCATGTACATTCCCTATATATGACCAATTTAAATAATGGAAATGGGAACGAGGATATGCGTCAGATTAGGTATAAC
This sequence comes from Neelides sp. FZ-2019, assembly GCA_009869795.1. Classification (NCBI taxonomy): domain Eukaryota; kingdom Metazoa; phylum Arthropoda; class Collembola; order Neelipleona; family Neelidae; genus Neelides; species Neelides sp. FZ-2019. The sequence continues at coordinate 209,171 of VJMY01000028.1, read as the reverse complement.
ACCTATCAACATAAGTAAATGTGCATAATGCTCATAGTTATACAGATATACATGCATATATTTATAGTACAGCCATATATATTTACGTATTAAGTATAGCAAGAAAAAATATAATGAAGAGACTTTGTCAAATAAATACACAAAGATTTCCCAGGTTTGCGTTGCAGTGGGGATTCCCATTAGACTCCCAACAAGCACATGAGGAAGAGAGGTCGGAGTTTTTCATGAATTCCCTTACTTGACTGTGCGAGTTTTTGTGAGTGGCTCTGCTTGGTAAGCAATTGGATTAGCTCGCCTTGATTGACAGACTTTTCAATTCTGGATCCGATATTTGGCCTCGAAAACCACCGAAGTGCCCCAAACCCATGTTGAATCCAACAACAATGGCTCGGACTGAATCTGGAAGGAAAGTGAAACATTTCAACATAAGTATATTACGAAAAACTTTTTTTTATTCTCTAACTTTCTCCTACTTTCATACGATATGAAACGAACAAGTGAATAGAGAAGTATATTACATACCGGCTCCATATGAATGTCTCGAAATACTTATTCCTCGAAAAATGAATCATAGCCTATTTTTTTTATACTAAATCCAAACCTAACCTAGCCCTAAATAATGCGTTAATACATGCAATTTCGAGGCTTTTTTCGATGGATTGACCGGTTCCCTGCAAACCAACACCCCATTTAACACACGCGTGTATGGAGTTTTAAAACAGATATAATAATATATAGTATTAGTATATACCTAAGACGGATATATATATATATATATATATTCTCATGTCACGAGAGCATTCTATGTATTTATAAGCGAGTATAGTGAGAGTATATTAAAGTATGTCATAGCTTATTTTGGCACTTTATTTATAATAAAGTGAATGGAAGTATCGCATTTCAATCAAAAGAAATGAAGTTTAATGTCAAAGAATAATTAAAATAAATCCCAAAGTTTGTCTTTTATAATTTCATTATTGTTCAAATCTTTCAATTCACTGAGTTTACAAAAATAAACTTAGATTGCTTACTGTTATCATATTACTATGTATTTCCCCTATGGGTAGAAAGAAAAGAGAAACGAGATTTGAGATTTTGAGTTACATAGTTAACCATTTGTTCTTCAAAGTGAGGGTTTTTGTTTATTTATGAAGGTCATTGCCATTGCATGGGGGAACGACGAAGGAAAAGGAAATGAATGGCTAATTCGACCAGTGAGAGTATTCAAGAAATGCAAATAAATTCAAAATTGATGACCAAACTTTGGGAGCCTATGAAGAAATCTGTCCTTTGACCATAATTAAAATCTAAATAATGAAGTTAGTTCTTCCTCCTGGCGTTTAATCCATGCAGAGGAATAAACTTTTCCCAATTGTTTAAATATTTAGTCCCTTGTCGAGTAAAAGGAGCAATATTGCCTTGGAGTCAAACTATATATATGTACTTATATATACCTTTAGTATGGAAGAATTGAAGATATTTAATATACCCATATATACATACATGTACTGAACCGTGATCATGTATTATACAAATAAACAGACTTAATATATAATAGAGTCTATATATGATATCTACCAGGTATAATTATAAAATTTAATTAAGAGAAATCCAAGATTTAAGTTTAAAAAACGCGTCTTACTTTTGTACTTCAATGGGTGACTGGAGAAGGAAGCCGAGCAGAAAATGGTCCTAGGAAAAACCTTTATTTTAGAATTAGAATATAAAGATCTTGGGTTGAACAAGGTCTTGTATGCGTGTGGTGGAAGTAGTGAAAGAAAATATTGATTCTCAGTTGCCCATCGTCAAAATTGAAGGGAAAGAAAGGATCGTCACCATGGGTGAAGGAGTTTCCAAATGGAGTGACTAATGAGGAAAAAGAGCTTTTTATACATATTATAATGGAATCTCTAGAGGATCAATAAAGTGCATTAGGGTCTCCAATGCGAGTCTTATAAATAAGAAAGACTAGGTTCGGGCTTTTTTAGGCGATGAAGGAAGTCGCGGATTTGTCTCCTTCACATCCCCGCATTATCCACACAGTGGTGATTGCTCCTCCTTATGGAGCTATATGGAGAAAAATGAAGATGAGAAAATTGAAATCGTATCAATGAGAAACACACGAACTGTTCTCTTGCGATTCTCAATGCTTCCATGAGTAAAAAGCAGATTGTGGAGGGCCAATGGATGATTGGGGTCGTGAGAAGAAATGGAGGGGGAAACAGCGGAATTGTTCATAAATAATATAAAATATGCATTTCTCTAATAGTTTCACATGGGAAGGAGCATTAAAAATAATGGTGGTCCTAAGCGCCGTGAACTTGGAAGGAATAAGAGCTATTGGATGGGAAATTGGAAAGGAAAGGGATGAGGAGAAAGCATTTGAGGTAATAAAGGAGAACCAATCTTTAAAATCTCTTTTCCTCCTCAGACTTTTCTCCGACTGAGGAAACCAATTGGTTTGCCTCCTCAACAATGAAGTTATGAATCCAACAGAAAAGAACTCACGAGCCCGACAACAACGGCGTAGTGAATCTCCTTCGCAACTCCAAAGACCCTCTGCCAAATAACTACTCGTTTATTTCCCACGACGCGCCCATGATTAATGGCCCAGTAGTGGAGCTCAGTCATCAGCCAGCTCAAGAAACGCCCCTGTAGCTCCCTCCCCATATGCGAACTCACGAGCCGCCCCTGGAAACAAAACAATTGGGAAAACTCATTACAACTTGAATTCTAACTATTTAACTATTTACATCTACATTGAAATTGAAAGTCAAAAAGCAAGAAAATGTGGGAATTAATCTTTTTCTATTTTTACCTTGTACAGGACGAGTGAACCTAAACAGTGAAAATGAGTTTCCTCCACATTCCCATCTTCTTCATCCTACAGACAAAAATACATTTCATGCAAATATGAAAATTCAAAATGGTCAAACAATAAGTCAAGTTGAGAATACAATTCAAATTTATAATACAAATACTCATATTCTCTTTAAACATGCCAACACAATGAATAAAATATTTAGGTAAATGTTTACAGATCTCATGATTCATAATTCAAATTAGATATATCAAACTAAACATAAACGTTTAAATTATATTATTAAATACATAGATAGTTAACTAATGTTGAGTCAAAGTTTTATTAAATTGCAAACTTACGATCGAGTCAAAGGCGGCCGCTTCAAGCGAATAAAGAACTTCATCAATGGCAGTCTGAATAAAAAAGATGCAAAATATCATTATATATAAATACTATTATTATGAATGAAGAGAGCCTGTATATATAGGAATATTGATTTGATGTGATTAGAAAGCTCAGGATCGTTTAGCCGAAATATAAAATAAGAAATTGCGGAGTGGATGGTTTTCTTGGAATTTAGCACAGCTAATCTACTCATAATGAAATTCTCAGCATCAACTGAATAAACACAATGGAGAGGCGAATGAGCAGATGAATCCGAAATGTTCCGGAAGTGGAAGAGAGTCTCCAGTGGAGACCAAGTTTAGAATTACCTTCGTCAAAGTCGGGATGAACATCGGAGATGGCAAGTCGGCAAAGAGGAATTGGAGCTCAGGGTCGGCGAGGCCTTCCAATGTGCTGGACAGGAAACGAGTGATTTCGTCCTCGTCCACTTCCGTGAAAGCTCTGCTCACGCGACACAAAGAAAATTCATTAATTTCACACATTTCTGAACTTTCGCTCGGAACACGCGAAATCTACTTATATAAATCTATATTATTGTATGTAACAAGTAGATTTTACAAAATAAGTATGTATAATACATATTGAGAAAATTGATAAAAAATGCAGCGTGTCAAATGCGATGAAGTAAGGATGATGGGATCTTTATACAGAATTTAATAACTTACTCATACTCTCGCATGTATTTCTATAGCATACAAGTATACACATATGATCCTTAAAAACATAATCTTTTCAACTAGACAGACCATCAAAGAATTATTCAATTAATCAAAAGATTCTCTATATTACAAAAATGACCATTTCTTTTTCCAATTCTCGTTTTTGAGTCTTTTGATTGATGAACAGAGTTGCTAAATATATTTTATATTGCTCAAAATATTAATTAAAATCAAGTCTTTTTGACTATTTTCCCAAACAAGCAATATGGGAAAGTATTGAGTCATGACTAATATATATATTAAAACATATATAAATACATACTAGGCTGTTCGTACATACTGGCTTTCATTCTAATGTGGTCAAAATTAATTAAAATGGCGTGTTTGGTATGAATGGTGAAGCGTTGCATTTAAAAGCCTTTCTCATCACAAGTCTCCCCAATAAAAGGAAGAAGTCTTATAATTATAGAGGAACAACAGCTAGGCCTCCATACTTTTAATTGGATCTTAGGAAATTAAACTTGTATTGGGAATTGTTGTATTGAGGGAAAAGCCCTTAAACGGCCCCTTTAAATATTCCACTCATCAAACTTGATGGAAGGAATTGAAAAGAGTGAAATTGGTGCAGCTGTTGCCTATATATATAGAGAGACACCCCAAACTTCGAATATAGGTCTAACTATGTCGGAAGTATTGAAGAGGAGTCGTAAAGTGAATTTTGATCCTCTTGTTTTGGAAATCGAGTTACGCGTCCTTCATCATTCATTTTATTATGCATGGAGCTCGTGTTTCTCCATCCAAATCCAATAAGCCGCTATGCCCATTCCCCCGTTTGATCTCTCAAGGAGGAAATATATTTCTCTGGGAGAAATCCCCTCTTCAGTCTGACTACCATAACTCATTCGAGTCAAATAAATCTCCTTTTCACTATCTCCCTCATGGATACAATTGGTTTTGACCGAGAAAACTGACCCCTTACCTTGTCAGAGTTCCCCATTTGAAAAGAAGGGCCGTCTCGATCCTTCGCATCAAATCAGCTCCTGTCGTATTCGTTCTAGAAGTATAACCCAAGATTATTAATCTCCAAGAACCCATTTTAATGGTCAATCAAACTCTTATGGAATTAAACTCAGAGTCCGAAAAAATAGATTTTATTTTAATGTCAATAGGATATAAAATAGAATCCAAAAAGCTGCTTCGAGATTCCCTTTCAACTTTCACAGGAATATTTGATGAGAAAGCGGCTAAAAGAACATCAAATAAATGGTCTTCAGATAAACCTTCTCTTCCATGCATTTTAAGTGACTTGGGGTCCAAACGAAAATGATGAATTGGGCAAAGGCTGAAGGATCTTAAGATAAATCCACTTCCCTTCTTGACTCAACTAACGAGCCATAAAAGAAATATTAATTGATCATTTCCCGGAAATTTAATCATATCGTGCCAAATTCATCACTTTCACTTGGTCCAGTCCTCATAGTACTCACACACTCATCAGTTAAATGATTGGCAATGAATGTAATGTTTCTTGTGTATTACATCTTCTTGATTGGGCAAGACGAAAGACTAGTTCATACTAAACATCATTATAGGAGTGTATAAATACATTAGCACAGGATAAATTGGTATAAGAAGGTATCTTGAACATTCGCGAGTCAGTGAATGTAAAGCGAGGGAAATTCAAAATTTACATTTTGACAAATTCTATTTGCTCACGACAGAAAAAATTAATATTTATTAATTCAATGTAATTCAGTGTGGAGTGAGTTATTGAGATGGGGGCATGGGGATTGGTTGTATAAGGTGTTTGGCGATCTCGTGTTTCCTCACCTCATCCGAAGATCCCGAGAGAGAGCCAAGAGGAACAAGGAGGCTCCTTCGTTATCGCTCGAGTAGAAGACTTCCATGACGTCCTCATCGATCCTCACACTCGACCTGCTCTCAAACAAACCTCATCATTTATTCAAAGATATCACAATGAGAGAGAAGATCACTTCAGACGACACAACAAACACGCGCCACTTTATTCAAACCATGTCAATCAAGAGATCTTCCATGGACTACCGAACTCCAACACGACATTCAATTCAACTCATTAACAACACTTGTGTAACCAAGTCAACGGAAAACTTCCAACCAACACTTGACAAAAAATATAATTTAATATATATATTTAAATTGAAATTAAGAATTGTAGTACTTTATAATGTACTATAATTTAGTTCCTTAAAAAATAATTGTGACAAAACTTTTGGAAATATTGTAACTGGAGATTTTAAAAGTAATTGAAGTTTTCAATTCAATTTAGCAGAAATTCAATTTTAGTACAAGTATTCAATTTTGACTATATAAATGTACATTAGATAAATATAATAGGTTGGAAAAGAGTGTCGCGCCGGATGATGTTTTGACATCCATTTTGCGGATAAAGTGTTCATGTAAATTAATCAAATTTTCTCACATCATTAATCAAGCGAGAAAATGATGCTTGAGACATTGTGTACATATACTACATATTTAAATTATATTATATACATGTAGTATATTCTGTCCTCATTTCTATTCATTAACAGAATACATTTCATATACAACCCTTTCCCTTATACAATTAATTGTAAATATATTTATGTATTTGCATGTAGTTATTTCAGTATTTACCCAGGTAGTTCCATATATGTAAAAGTATATGATTTTAAAGTCTAAATCTTTCCGAAGTACCTACCTATAAACAATAATGAGATTCAAAAATTGAAGATTTTTTTTCCAAAAACAAATCTTGCTTGCTTCGGTAATATATACATACAAGTTTGAGTTTCATTACTTTTCACATAAAATCCTCAACTAAACTTAAAATTAACTTTTGCAAATATCATTATGAATAAAAACAATTCATGAAGATTTCTTTGAGCGTTAATCCTATTTATTATATACTTATTTATAAATAAAATATTAAAAGCAATGAACTTACATGAAAGGATGGGAACCAGTGACTTCTCGAAGAAGACGGTAAAGCGTCGAAAACATTCCTTGTGAACCCGCCAGACATTTGGACTTCTTGCTGCTTCTCAGGTCTCTTGGCCAAGAGAAAACCACATCTTTAATTTGATCCTATTTCATCAACAAATAAATAAATAAGGAAGTAAAAATTCAACTATAGTGAAAGACAAACGAGAGGAGGGTTGACATCATATAAACTCAACCGGCTCACCCCTCCTCTCGTTTGTCTTCCACTATAAATGGTAATTTATTATTCAACCCGAAACTCCTGAAAAGTTCTTTTCACGAGAATAAATATTATAATTTGTAAGTTTTCTCTCAAAGCGTTCCAAATATCCTCATGAGATATTTAAATGAAACCTGGGCGAAGAAAATCTCCCCAACCAAAGAACCATAGTGATGTCTTTACAAGCATATTTTGTACTTTATGTCTCGCAATAACCTAACCAGCATAAAATAATAAAAAAGCGGAAGGAGTGGAGAAATTACAGAGGAATTCCCATCTCCAAAAAGAAGATTGAGAGGAAAGCGATGTGAAAAGAAGATAGAAAAACTTGAAGAGAATTTAAATGGAGAACTGAGCATATTACTATGATGATGCATGGGTGTACGGAGCAGTAGTATATAAAATTGATACAAGGCCTACTTGGACTATTTACCCAATATAATACTTATTCTGAAATATGGCTATGATTGTGTCAAATAAAATAAAACTTGATGTAAAAATGGAAATTTATGTGGGGTGAAAGGAAAAGGAGAAACTCGTATACAACCATATGCTATACAAATACCATATAAGCGTATATGTATAAGCATAGCATAAATATACCTAAAATATATGTAGTATGTATGTGAATATCTTAATGTGATCTTACTTTGGCTCTTGGACCATTTTCGCTCCCTTTAACGGCCGAAATGAAGAGAATGGCCAAATTTGAGCGGACGTCACTTGAAAGCTCATTCCTTCGAACTTCGTCTCTCTTTTCCCCTCTTGTCCGCGTGTCTTCTGACTCAAAGAACCGTTTCCCCTGCAGAACAAACAAGGGGATCATTAAGCCCGTCGTATCGATAAATAGAATAGGCGTTGGGGTGATTGGGATCTTCACAATCCCCTCGCCAGTCATTTATTCCTTCTTCAAAGGAGAACAAAGCCAGCACTTACATGAATAAATGATCGCTCATATTCCAGTTCCTCTTCATTCAACCAAGTTCCGTGGAGACGTTGAAGGGAAACCTTGACAATTAGAACCAAATTAGAAAAGGGATTTAAATGAATAAAAACACCAGTCGATCGCCAATGTAAAATAGTTAAAAATGTATAGTTATATATATATACATAAAAGCATAGTTAACATTGTTAACTTTGTAAAATAAACAAAGCAAATTGAAGCAATGAATTTATTCTATATTTCTATCTAATGAGAATTATAATTCAAAATAAATTTTTACCGTCAAGGAAAATTCAGGTCTTGTTGACGCATTTGAGGAGTGAGAATTTGTGTCTTGGTTGACAAGAGTGGAAAGAACAGAGTCGAGATTCCAAAAATTGACGCTCGTTTCACCGATGCTTCTCAGCCAGTCTCCTATTCAAATAAAAGAAATTCAACAAACTATAGTTTTTACATGAAACAAACTCTCTTATTTTCAATGAGAAACTCTGAGCTATTGAAAAACTTTTGTTAATTAGAATTTAAAACTTTTTATTCTTCCGACTTTAAAGTAAATTTGAATGTTTCCAGAAAGCACTCAAGCCATTTATCAATTTGCAATATCTATATGTAAACATAATTCTCGAGCTCAGACTACGAAACCCTATATAAATATAATGTAGAGAGATCTGCGCGCAAAAGACATTTAAAACTAAATTCGTTTTTTAAAAAGGGGAGTTAGCTAAATAGGTAGTTTTGCTATTCTTTACATAGCAAATAAAAATAAATATTCCATTAAATATTATTAAAAAAAGCTTTTCTTGTGATAGTTTGATCAGTAATTTTTATGAACATGGCCATGGTAAAAAATACTGGAAATGTGCATGAAATTTGAAAACGGGGAATAAAGATGCTTATTCCACATGAGAATTCCTTCAGCTCTGTCTTTGTATCTTCAACTTGAGCGCTCAGTCGATAAAGATATCAATTTACATACATGAATAAACATATAAACTGGAGTTAAGGTTCAAGTGATTTCTCTTCAATCCACCAACTCAAGATTCGAATCAAAGGAGGATTAGAGAAAGAAGTCGGGGTGAATACACGTTTTATCAAAATACAAATCTCCATATAGTTATTCAGGCTTTTAAGACTCAAGATGTTTTATGAGAGAAATAATTCTTTCACAACAAATTCTCCTCAATGTCTCTTTCACATTTTCCAGGGCTCGACAGATCAATAATCCTTTGATACATATGTGTACAATATATAGTACCTATATTACCTAGGTATACATGTACCTAAGCCTATGTATAAAGACTTCTGTTTCGACTCTTTCGCATTTTTGGCTTTATGCTCCTCCCAAACATATTTTTTGTCTTTGAAATATAAAATTATTAAAAGTATAATGAATATTAAAATATAGGTAGCTAATTACAAAAATATATTTAATACATCATGAGATAAATGATCATATTTAGTTTGAACATTTTTACACATTCATCATTGCATTATAGCACGAAAAATTCGAGAATATCTCGTATTGATATATCCAATATTAAAATTACCAATATGACAAAAGTATGTGTCTATCTATGCATATAGTAGTGTACTTATGTATATCTACCTACTTATGTGAAAATAAAATGTGAATCTCGAGGACGACGTTTGCAATTAAATATAAATAAATTGCGGGTTTGAGAGAATTCCTCGACTGGTCTGAGAAGATGGGAATTGAGAATGATGGGGACCTGGAGTGGGAAGGACATTGATGAGATTTGTGGTGAAGGAAGAAGAAGAACTCCCTTGGAGATGTGTGGAAAGAAAGGTGGTGCATGATTCAATTCAACTCCATATAAACTTCTACTCTCATCATATATCTCATACTTATGGAGCATTAGAGCGAGAAGAGATGAGAGGCCCATATAAACTGTTATAAAAGCCTGGGGCATACTTAGGATATAGAGGATTAGGATATGGAGCAAGTTTTGCCCATGGTTAGTTAGATCGAGATAAGAAAGTGTTCCTAACTTTCCTCGTGCTTTCATCTGATTGATAATTTTAATATCTTCCTCTCCCCGTTTCATCTCTTCTCCTCTGTGAGGTAGGATGTCTCGAGTTTTTAATCCGGAGAGAGGAAAGGAGATCAGACGAACGAAGAACTGAAAGAACCTTTAGTACTTCTACCTTTTTACAGCCACTCGTCTTTTCTCGAGAAGAATTCGACTACTTTATATTCCCAATTGAAATCTTCTAATATATTTAATCTCATTCTTAGGAAAACCTATGGGATAATAAAAGAACCTATCCTATGTTATTGAACAGGTTCTTTACTTATAAGTATAAATAAGTAAATTACAACTTATAGATGACATGTATAGAAAAGCATATGGATGAGAAAAGATTCATTTTGTAATATCTTGAGACGAATGATGATGATCAAATCTTTCCAAATGTCTGACCATAAGTCTCTTTTCTCTCTTTATGAAAATCTTTTGAAACTAGAAAATAATTCGGGAAATGACCTTGCGATTTCTCATAGGTAGGGATGATAAATCACAAGGGAATTAGATGAGAGATGAAGGATCCTTACCAATTCTTATTCCTCTGCTTTTGATGGCTGGCCCATCAGGGATAAATCCAGCAATCATTATTCGATCATCTTGAATTCTTGATCCACTCTGAAAATAATTAAAATGGCAAATTTAATTAAATATTACCTAGGTTATATGATTAAATTTTCATTAGTAAATTTTCTATTATTTGGTTTGAGGTGAAGAAAAGGAGGAAAGTTATTAGAAAAATGGGGAACCTCAAGGAACTAACCTTTAGGTCTAATGTTGTACATTAAGATATACTAAATACATTGGTTTTACTCAGATAAAGTGGGAAAAATATGGAAGATTGGTGAGAGAAGGGGACTTGAATGAAAATTATTTACAGAAGGCTGAAATACCAACCTTGAGGGGATGAGTTTCAAAAGAATTATTAGATTAAATATGGAATTAAGGGTGGTAAGCCCGAGGAGAGTTGTTTTCTCTTTACAAATTTATTAGCGGTGAGAGGACACGGGAGAGCGGATGGGAACATCACGTTTGATGAATTCCTTATTTTTGGACTCGAGATGCATAGAACGGGATTTGTAATTAATGGAAACTTTCCCTAATGGCGAGTTTTGAAAGTTAAAACTGAGCTCTCTCATGTTTTCCAAAATTCTGACTAGATAATGACATAATCCGGATGAAGTGAAAACTATACATACTTGATCCGAGTTTCCATCCCAAGAGTCGTTTGAGCTTTGCGGTGTTACAGCCGTATTTTGATCTGAAAATCTGGCTGGAATAATTCCTAAAATTGACTCGCAGAGAGAAGCCCGTCTTCCGTGTCTCCGCCATCCACCCACGCTCAGCTCAACATATCTGATTTCTCCTGAAACAGCCCAAAAATCATCGGTGAACACAATACAATTAAGAATTTAAAAGCTAGGCAAAAAAGAAGAAAAATGTACAAAACTCATTTGACTAAAACGAATAAAATGTTCATTAAATTTATAGGATAAATAAATATATTTAATAAAACAAATTTATAATGAAATGAATCAAAAAATGATTTTGTCAACTTTTGACTTTTAAAATTTCTAAATCAATGTGTATGAGTTGGGATAAAATGTATATTGTATTTAAACCCCAGCGCGCAGTGGGACTCCGAAGAGAATAATTTAAGTTTAGAAAAGTTTAGAGATGTGAATCCTTGTGAGGTGAATAAATATTTTAAAATTCAAATGACCTTCTTCTTGGTCTTTGAGTCGTAAGGGCTTTCCGTTTCCTCTTCCCTCTCCGTGCTTTCTCTTCTCTCCTCGCGGGCTGCCCGGGTTGCTCCGAGCTCTTCGTTCAAATTCCAAGCTCTTTGACTTCTTCAACGGTTCTTTCTTCTTCCCTCGCTTCTCAGAGTTCCTTCGCAAAAACCTCGAAATGCCCCCTTCAAAATGATTTAATTCAAATGTTAAATAAATTATTAAATAAAGCTAACTACTTGGTTCAAATAATCAAAAAAGTCTAGCGCTTATTTGTCTGCTTTAAAGAGACGTGGTTTTTTATTCCTGAGAAATTGGAAGGTTGATTGCCAAAGGGAATGATTTGCTTTCAACTTACCTTTCTTGTTTTTAAGATTGTTGTGGATTTGTGATTGTTGGGTCTTGAGGATTGAGTGTTGAGAAGAGATGGGTGATATCGCGGATTGACCTTGGGGGTCCTTTGATTTCTGCTCTACCAAAAAGATATTTCCGTCTTCATTTGTCAAGGATTCAATCTCGTGCTCCGTTCTAGTAAAAGAATAAAAAGATTTGAGGAACAAATCTCAAGCAATTTTTCACTCAAATCAATTCCCTTCTTCCTTCGTCATATACACATTCGCTTTTCCTTTTGAGTCAATGGTTCTCAAAATACTTATCAAATACATACCTATGTAATATAAAAATAAGTAAGTAGTGCAGTATACTTATTCATAGCACATAACATAATATCCATACCCATTGAATGCATATAACAATATATGTAATAATACATTAGCAAAAAACATTCTCTTACTGTCATTATTATATAGGTATGTAGGTAGGTACTATCAATAATAACACTACTCTTCTGCGAATACACGATACTTTATTCTTAAATAGTTAAATCATGTATTAAATCATGTACCTAATTATACTCATATAAACTAACTAAATTACATTGGGAATACATAAATAATCTGAAAGAAAGGGATCTAGTATATGTTATATGTAGTTTTATGATTAAAATGTGCACCTATATTATGTAACATACATGTAACAGCTACTTTGGTATTTGAGTCTCAATTGGTACAAGAGTATATGCATAAAGCAAAAAAGAATTATCACTGTTTTCCATGTTTCATTATTAAATATCTCATACCTGTGCAAGTGACATTCACAAAATACTTGGAAATTCATGAGGAGACGAGCAGCCTTGAGAATTTGGAATATTAATATTAAAAATAATTTAATAAAAAAGGCATAGAATATATTTTTTTTTACTTAAGGTACAATTAAGTTTTTACAAATGAGCAAGGGAAGGAAGAAACGCGAGGAAGCTCCTTAGGAAGCTTAGACTCGTTTTGTTTATTTGATATCAAGACAAATTGTAATTGTATTTTTTAACTAATGCCGCATAGGCCTGGCTATAGGTGTCCCTATGGTGGAGTAATTAAGCCCAGTGGTTAATAAAGACCGAGGAGCGTATAGATAAAATTTGCAAGTGCGATGCGGGTTGTTGTAAAGGGGAAGTTATTATTTAGAACTTGTGTGGATCTCCCATAGGAGTCCTTGGGTTCTTTCCTCGGCGGTGAAAAGTGTGGAGGTAATAAAAATGCAAAGGTAATGAACAGAAGAATGAGAGATGAAAGCCAGTTTTTTTAATGAACTTCTCCTTGGCGAAGAGATGAGTAATTAAAGGCCTTTCCTTACATGAGAAGGACGCCGCTGAGAAAGTCTTGTTCGTAGTCCACGTCGTCGTGGAAATTCTCTTGATGATCTTCTTTCTCCCCGGCGGATTGGAAATAGGACAAATTGGGCCCTGGGGGCTCGGGGAAGTTTTCGCTCTCCACGGAAAAGTCTGATTCCCCACTGGAGTCCTCGGGTTCTTCGCTCTCGGACTCGGAGCAGTCAGAGCCCGCTTGACTCCCGTCGTCCACGCCATACGCCCCGTTTTTGTGGTTCATGTCGTTGTAGCTGTTGTTGTTGTTGAGATTGTTCAAGCGCTGGTTGTAGCTTCGTCGGCGTTTCTGACCCCGCCGGAGGTCTTCGACTGAGCTGGAGGAATTCGTGGTCGAGGAGTCAGAACCTGAGTCGCTGGGCCACCCAAACCCTTCGCCCCGCCCTGCCGTGGACGAACTTTGTTGGCGCCCTTGACTCGGCCCGTGCGACCTTGGCGGTTCACTTCCTGTGCTCTTGTCTGGAGAATGCGGAGTTGTTTGGACTGAGAAGTTTGGACGGAGGCTCAATCGTTCCTGTGGTGGGAAGGCGGCGGGTTGAGGGATCTGCGGCCGTGGCGGCGGATGCGACGTGGGAAGATTCGGCGGGCGGATGAGGGGGATCGAGGAGGGAAGTTTTGTTGGTCGCATCTGGCTCAAGGCGGCTCGTTGAATTGGCACTGGTTTCGGCGGGACCATGGGGGCATTGGGGGCTCTAGCCAAATTCGGCGGCGGAAGCGGCGGTGGCCTGAGTTGAATGGGCAACCCTGGTTGGGTCAAAGACCCTTTCATGACGGATTGAAGGGCTTGAGGTCGCACGGTGGAAGTTCCATTGGGAAAAACCTGGTGGTTCCAGAGGGACGTTTGAACTCGCGGGTGCGTGGCATTGGACGCGGACGGGCGAAGAGGCGAAGCGGGAAGTGAAGTCCGTCCGCCCCGGTCGGAGTTCAGTTCCTCCAGATCTAAAATCTTCCTAATGTGAGCCGGATGTATGTGGGGGTAGTAAAGGTGATCGTCTGGCTCGATGGGCGCCGCTTTAGGGCCACTAACTCGCCCAACGACCCGTTGGCTCGCATGGATGGGGAAGAAGGAAGGGAGTTTTGACGGAGTCCCAGCTGGCTCGTTCCTCTCCCACTCGCCCGAGTCCCAAGATTCAATATTCAGAACGCGGAGGCTCGACAAGACTTCCTCATCTTGAGAATCCTCTTCGGAAATTTTATACATGTCGGAATCGACCAAGGCGCTCCGCTCCCCCATTATTCTAAATAAATCCAATTGCTCTCCTCGACCTGTCGCCAAATCCCCGACGCGAAGACTTCAACCGCATCGTCAAGGATTTCTAATTAATTAAACTTCACTTTCTTCCCATTCCTCTTCCTCTCATTTCTCGGCTTCGTGCTCCTAAAGATTTTGCCGATTAGATAATGGAGTTAAATGGAAAAGCTCCGTTCACAATACACGTCTCAAATTATAATACAATCGGGAAATGTAAGTCTGGAAATTAATGCAATTTACCTTTCAAACTTGTAACTAAAGAAAAATCAAATCCGTGAGCATTGACAGGTCAAATGGTGAATTCATGGTGGAGTTAAAAAGTAAAAATAGATTTGGAAATTAACCAATTTTGGTAAATCTTAACCCGGGGAACAATCAATTTAATACGTTAGAATCTTTGCTAGTCTGAGAAGTTTTAAATTGCACCTCCTTGGGATCTTGGACTAACGTCTTGTCAAAGTACCTGTGGAGAGAATACCTGTTTATATGCCATTAGCCTTCCTGAGCATCCCTGCCTCGAGGGAAGGGTAAGAAGAGACACGGGAAAAATCCCAACGAAGGTCTAATATTTCAGGAAACCATGAACCTTTTCACGCTCCCTTTTTAACCCTAATAGCCACTCACATGATCGAATATATACCACCAACCTTTATACTAATCTCTCCCTATAGACATCAAGAGAAAAGGCATTATGCCATGGCAATGAACCATAAATTATTATTCTTCAACTTGAAAAAAATTATTTTAGGAAAAATATTTATATTATGACCTAAGGATACTATGTTTTTGTAACATATACATATACTAAGTTCTAATATATACGAAAAATTATTTACAAGATTCTTTCACATTGGTATAAACTATAAATGCATATACATATATATGTATATATATATTATATATATATATATATGCAACATGCTGTTACGTAAAATTCTTAGACCGCTTAAACTCATTTACCTTAATATTGTAGTGATACATATGTATACATAGTTGTACATAGCCGACATATTATCATTTTATACGGATGTTGGGAATTCATCTTTAAAGATGTGTTATGGTGAGTGGAAGATTTTGAGAGAGATAATGACGATGTGAGATTGAAAAGAGATCGGGTTGATACGAGAACTTGAGAGACGCACGGAGACATATAAATACATGATATGTGTATGTGTGTTCGTACCTAATATTTATAAGAATCAAATAGAACGGTTTTGCTTAAATTGTTCCAGATGCCAAATGTCTATTTTTTCTTCCCTTCCAAATCATTGACACTTGTATTTTGGTTTTAATTTATAGTTCACTCTCTACATGTATTTTTATACATATTTTTCTTTTCATTTGAAAGGCATATGGATCATATACTAGGTATTTATGTATACTTATAGAGATTTTATTTACATACTTACACTCCATAGATGCATATGCCGCCGACTTGTATTAATTTACAACCAGACTTATCAATTTATTAATATTTAAGGAATTGTAATTTTTAGAACTTTCCATTTGGCTTGTTTGAATTTTTCTGAATTTATATCTTTCTGGAGTATTTTCGAAATTTTTTCCATTCCAATGATATTGAGTCTAAATTCCATGAAAGAGAAAGGTATTTTCATTGCATTACAGATAGAATAGGTACTTTAAACTTTTCCTAATTACTACTTATTGTTCATTGACTATCACAAATACATATGTAAAATCCAATAGTATTCATGATGTATTTTATGTTAAAAGTTTCATTCATTGACTAACTAATTAAACCATTTGTCACAATGCAATGGTCTGGTGACAATATTATACAGATAACATACATCTCAACATCTCTATGTTCATGTACATCAAAAAACACATGAACATGAAAAAGATATGACGCAGATCCTGTAAATATTTCCATTAACTTGATCAGAGCAAGGAGTGGATTGAAGTAGAAAGTAGAAAGCTATGACTTAATTAATTAAATCTCATTTTAGTAGAAATCAAGCATCCCAGCTCAATTAACTTGCATATCATATAGACAATTGCTAATCATGTTAAACTATTCTGTCAAATGAAATTCATGAAGGCACGGCTTGTGAGAATTAAATCCACTTAATTAATGCACAGCTCAACTCCTTTTTAATTGAAGGCCAAATTAGCCAAACTATTAATTTTGAATGTCAACAACACTGGAAACCAAAGAGTCTCAAAGGAAAGAAATTACCTAAACTTTTTCTCATATCACTTTTATTTTTGCATACTAAATAATAGGATAGAATTTTGGAATTTTCTAAATTAAATTAGGCAATTTCGAACGCAAGGATTTTCTCTCTATGGAACTCCAATGTTTTTTCCTTGCCAAATGAAATTAACGTGCGAGGGAATATTGCGAATGCGTGTGTTGAGGATGTTTAGAAGAGGAGGACATGAAATGATCGGAATGCTTGGGTTTGTTTCGATTTGGATGTCCCATATTTGGCGCTAATATGGAATTGGCTCGCGAGCCCCTTGTTTCCCATGTATTTCCGTTGGAGTCCAACTAGCCCCTTTATAGCCAGATAAGGCGTCTTTACAAATCGTCTCACATATTGTAAATCGGGCAAGAAATTGGTCCAAGAAAGAATGTTGGATGCATTTGATAGTGCGCCGGAGCTCATTCATGAAATTCGATCTTGAAAGGGTATAAAGAAATGGAAGCCTGTGGAGCGGAGAGTCCGCGGAGTCCGCGGGGCCCCAACTTGTAATTAGTAATGGATTACATTTCGAGTGCGAGGATGAGGGCGGATCACCAAAAAGACTCATGATGAGAAAGACAAATAAAACCCGGGTGTTCATTAGCTCTTGGCCACGGACCTGGACAGCCCGAACATCCCCGACACCCGTGCTCGTAATGAGGAGAGCGAGGTGAGTGTATGGAAGGGATCATCGCTTTATTCCTCAGGAATGTTCGGGGAATTTGGAGTAATATATATGATGATGATTTGGCGAGATTCGCAGGGCGAGTCGGAGAAGAGCGGAGGGACGGACAACGTCTGTCTGTTGCGTCTGCGACCCAACGAGATCTCAACGTGGGGGATCGATAGAAACATCCGCGCCCTCAGCCTCCGCCACAGCGCGTATAAGAAATACCCGGGCTCGAATTCTCCCAATCCCACCGTGGACGTCGAGACTCTCGCTTCACATATCAAATTCCCCCTTCCCGCCACCGGGACGAGCAAAACGGCCCACGACGGGAAGGAAATACACGAGTTCCCCCTCGCCTTTCTCCGCTTCTCTCACCAACACGGCACAGAACTTGTCAATGTGAGAACCCAAACCCGCCGCGCGCCAAACACCCGCCAAGGTAAAAATCAAAAAGAAATTCCCAATTTCCCTCCTTAGAAACGATTGCTCTAGCTCAGGCCTCTTTGCAGAATTCATTATGCATTCCAGGAATCTCCTTTCCTGGAATTAACACTCCATAGTTAGATGAGAAACGTCTTTCAAACGAATAAATTCCTCTGTTCAAGACAACACTTGGACTTTCAAAATCCGTCCTTTTACATCATTAATTCCCCTCAAAATCTCTTCAGCAAGATGAGAAAGTTCCAATACACAAAAATGCTCATTTCAACATAAATAGGAATCTAAAATGTCCAAAATATTAATACATATACATTAAAGATACTATAGATAACAATTGAAATGGATTTTGGATTATTTTGCCATCCTCTCCATTGATTTATTATATCATATTAAATTATTTAGCTCTGACAAGTGTGAGCCGCAAGATAGTCATTTAATTCCCAATGTGTGTTTTTCCTAAGGATCGAAGAAGCCCAGTCGGGTCTGCGGGATAGACTCAAATTCCACCAATTGAATTCCATCAACAAGGGAAGAAGAAAGTTTTCTTGAATCGAGCGGAGCTCTGGTGAGATCTCAAGTGGTAAATCTAACGTGGGAAAGAAGGAAAATGAGCGACCCGGTCGTGGAGTTCAATGTCGGAGGTGTCTTTTATGCCACCCAGCTCAGCACGATCAAAAAGGAACCTGGACGTCTGGCAGAAATGTTCTCTCTCGGTACGTGTGCCTCCTAGAAACAATATTCATACTTAATTATATATATATATTTTATATACCATATGTGACATTTTAGATAAATGCAACAATATTTGCAGAATTCATGCACCTTATAGGAATTACCTTTGGTCTTTATATCTTTTTGCATGTCCTGGTATATAATTCAGAAGGTATAAATTATAGCGCATAAATTGAGAAGAATAGGAGGATAAAGCATTTAGGAATAATAAAGGAATGCGTTGTGCATTTGGTTTTTTGAGTTGGATGACAAGATAGGAATTTGCATATGGTCTCCCAAAAGGTCTTTTTTATCTTTGTGTGTATATTCATATGGAAGTATGGAAGAAATGAAAAAACACTCTAGTCTATTTGCTCTTTTCCCCTTAAGTTTTATTCTCTTGTGCACTCATCATAGAAAGTTTTGACAAAGGCACTCGGCGTTCTCAACAGTTCATTAGTTCATTTTTACCCCATCATGTAAAGAGATGAGAAAAAACATTTTAATATATACACATAGAGAATACACTATCTAAATATTTTCGCTCAACTCATTTCATTTCTAAGTGATGCCAACTCCATATGTGAACATATAGTTATAGTCAATATTTATTTATATTTTTATACATATAATTATATATTTTATATTTATATATTTAAAGGTTATATCTTTTTTAATCATTTCGAGGAGTTGAAAAGTTTTATCATCAAGTTTTAATCATTTTCAGTTTAATCAAGAGTCATTTTTTCTTAATAAAACTTGCGAAAAATGACAATAAAATGATTTTACCTCATTTTACAGTCAGGACAGATACAATTAACAATAAGGACATTCACGTAGTGAACAAAAGTCAAAGATGCTCAATTCTGACTAAGCATCCGACTTTCTACCAGAATTACACTTTTAGTATTTGCATTACAATTAAAAATTAAAACACAATTATTGTCAACATCTGACAAGCTATGTATCTACAAATAAATTTAAGTTATGTAAACATTTGTTTTGTGTGTCAATAGAAATTGGCAACATCAACACGATACATAATGAATATATAGTTAATGAATTGCATTGGGCAAGTTAAAAATGGACATATGTATGTACAGGGTGAGTTGAATGTAGTGGTCTGCGTTTGACATTAAAATTCTTTAAGATTACTTAACCGGTTTTGCCCTAAATTGACTACAATACTCTTTATTGGACCCAAAATTGATTCCTAAACTTTAATGTTGAATTTGAGCCTCGTTCACTTCGATGCATCTCTGCAATCTTCCCTCCACCACTCAGCAAGCATTGATTTCAGCAGTGATTTCTTTGAATGCTTCAACGATGGCAACTTTTAGTTCTTCCAATGTTGACGGATTCTTGGAATAGACTTTATTCTTCACAAATCCCCACAGGAAGAAGTCGAGCAGTGTGGGATCGGATGAGCGGCCACTCAATAGGACCAGCTCTTCCAATCCAATGCATACTAAAATTCTCAAAGTAGAAAATTTACAATATGAAAGTTGCTGTCGTTTCTTTGATGTTACTCCGTAGCATCCTATAGTTTGTTAAGTACTTTTTTATAGTGTTCCCCACTAGCGAACTTAACGAATTTTCTGTTAATTAGTCTTAAAGATATTTAAGGTCAAACTCAGAGCACGACATTCAATTCACCCTGTATATATACTAAATATTTTATGTTCTTTAGAAGAGAATTTTTAATGAATTTAATCTCACTCGTGATCTGAAGTGCTAGAACCAGCCGTTCCAGACACTTCCTCCTTCACAAGAGCCCCACTTCTCAAATGACGCTTTTTCTTGCTCGTTTCTCAATGCTTCGTGGAGTCCAAATGTGTGAAGGAGTGGAAAGTATAGGAGGAGCCGTCTGATTGAAACATAAAACCATTTTCCGCCACACATGTGGAGTTAATTCAGGTTTTTATTCCAGAAACTTGGGGGAATGGTCACTCCACATTCAAAGCCCACACTTGGCAAAATTACTATTTCATAAACTGTAAGAACCTCCTGGCCACGCCAACCAAGTACATGGAAGCTATGTGGAGAGAAATGTAAACCGCTACTGGTTTTCTCTTCCATTCCAACTTTAATTGAGTGGCGGACATTAAAGTCTTTCTTCTCTCCTAACAAGGAGAAAAGCATTGGATAAATAAATAGAAAGCGTAGAAAAGAGCCTTCTCATACATACATTGAAATGGAGTGGAGAACGCGAGTAGTTCCAAACTAAACACAACTGTACAAGTTCCCCCATTGAATGGAATAGACGCGGAGGACGGTGGGAAATTTCAAGACATTTTAACGTTTATCAAATCACGAATAAAAATTTAGTAAAAATAAGTAAATATCTTATTCTAATCCTAAGTACATTGGGTTATATTTACCATAATGAATAGACTTGAAAGAATAGTCGAATAGTTGGGTGTGAATGAGTGAAAGATGAATGAGCAACATGTCTCATTCCCTTCTTTTCTTCTCACAAGGATTGAGAGGGAAAACACTTTGTTCAATATTTTGTTTTTTCCTTTTTAAAAAGACCGAAAGTTTGAGGCTGCCTATTAAGCGACATTGGGTGCATCTGGTATTGGGTATAGATATTGTGCTCAGATTAAGAGCTCATAAGCTTTCAAAGTTCAAACAATGAGAAACCCCAGACGCTTCTTTTGTTTAACCAACAGAAAATTGAATATGCTTGGACGTTGAACAATTTGGCTAAACAAGCAAATCAACTTTACATCCCAACATCTACGTTGACATACATATATTCTATGTATATTCCATACAAATGTGCTTACTCTTAATGATCAAATAATAGGATCAAGCTTCAGGCTGTTCTATCATAAATGGAATAAAAATTAAATTTCTCTAAAACTGACAAATTCTATCTTTAATTTCATTCTATTTGAACCTATAGTGATTCACATAGTCAAATGTATCATTATATGAAACTATGTAGTATTATTCATTTATCCATACAACCATCTAGGAAGGCTAATTATTAATTAATTATTATGAGTCCTTTTGAGCGAGGAATATGCGTGAATGAATATTTCATTTGTTTTGTTTTATTCCTTGGTCTGTTCCAGGTCTTGATTCTGTTCCGAAGGACTCGAAAGGACGAGTGTTCATCGACAGAGATGGAATTCTCTTTCGCTACATCCTTGATTACTTGAGAAATCAAAACATTACTCTTCCGGAGAATTTCCACGAGCGAGCCCGTCTGCGGGCCGAGGCTGAGTTCTTCCAACTCGATGGGCTCACACGGTCGCTTGATGGTAATTGCATATACCTTTCTCACCCACCCAACCTTAACTATATAAAATCATAATTAAATTTCGAGCGCCAACCTGGACAGTTGCCATGTTTGATTATGGTCCAGACTTCCTCCGAGGATTCCGATTCATTATTTATATGAGGGGAATTTGAAAATCTCCCCCCGTAATTAGCCTTATTAGATCGGGTGGTTGGCGGCTCAAAGGTGAGCCTTTTTAATGGAGAGCCAACTCCGACTTTCCACGGAGGAAAAATAATTAATGAGTAGTTGAGGTGGCTATAGATCCCTATAGTCGCCTCACTTCTCGGCATTTCCATAGGGTTTATTCAATTTCCTCCTCTTGTTCGAACCCATTCACGAGACGGGTGATGAATGTGTTGGGATGATGGGAGAAATGCATGGAAGGGCTAATGGTTTGAGATGAGGAGCTTTTGACAGCCAGTGCTTTAACCGTCGTGAGAATCTCATGAGTGGCGGGAAGGACAAATGGGCCATGAAAAGATTTTTATATCTCTCAAATGGGCGAGAAGGATCTTTGCGAGATGTCCTGTTCTCACTTAAGCTCTCTTAATGCAAGACAAGGTCATTTCTTCGGAATTCCGCCAAATCCTTCATTTTCTTCTCAGAAATTATGAAAGCTTCATTCGATCGACCTGAGAGCCTTTTGTTTCCTAAGAGGCTCACCGTTTGTTTGTACTTTGTAAATATTCATTGAACTACAAGATCCCCGTTGCTGAGAATGACTCGTCGGCACCATTGTAATTCCTTCGTCTTCCATTCAAACTCACCTTTTAATCTTATGAGTTGAAATGAGATGTTTGAAGGAAGTCTCTTGGAAAGCCCTACATAGGGAATTTTTCTAGAATTGCTTGGAAAATTCCTATGTAGGAATTTGAATTTGGAACAAGTCTGGAAACGATCATTAAATGTATGCTAATTATATATGTATCATATATGACTTATTCAAAATACAAATTGTGCATTGGGAATTCAAATTAGTATTACATAATTAATAATATGATTATTTTTATACAAATATTTTTATTTCCACATAGTTCACAACGTGTTCTTTCCCTTTTCTCCCACTTGTGCATGAATGTGGAAGTTGAGTTGCGAATGATTGGGATTTCACGAAATGCGAGGATTTGAAATTGAGATTTTCGCTGCGACGGAGACAATGGGAAAGTGATTGGGAAGTGGTTGAGAGCAAAGAATTAGGAAATTGAAAGGAAGAGGAATTTATGGGTTTTTGTCGGAGTGAGTTCATGTGGGGAGGTGGGGAATGGAGGTAGCCCATTGACTCACAAACCACCAGGTTGACTCGGACGGGTTCGCGGACGAGAGACAGAGTCCATTAGTCAAAGGGGCTTCTACACTCCCACTTCCATATAAAAACAAGAGAGAGATGGAGGGGAGGAAAGAACCGCCAGAGACCTTTCTCTACTAAATTTTACCCAACAAAGAAATGCCCGAACCGGAACTGAGAAAAAACTCCATTAAGATTTTTAACTCACTCGACTCCGAATAAAATGTCTCTTGGTCCTTTTACACATTTATCCTTTTACTCCTTTAATTTATTTCACATGGACCATTTTCTAATAATATATTACTATACTCAATCAACTCCTTTCATATCTCTCCTTAGATCTTCTTAATATTTCATCTTTTAAATGTGTGCGGGTAATCTCATAAAATTATTCCCTCAGTGAACAAAGGAAAAGACTCAAAAATACTGAGAAATAATATTTTTACACATAAAAAATAAAGGCATAATTATTCTACAAGTCGAAATTTTGTAATTTGCACAATTATTGTAAAAAAAACTGTAGTATAGCTTCTACAATGGAAATTTTTAGAGAAGGATAATATGTTTTCTTAACATTTATGTTTATGCATGCGGAATGGCGTTAAGTGGTTAAGTTAGAATCTCGCGGGGGTCGAGTTATTTAACTGAAAAATTGTATTAAAAAATCTTAGGTAATGTGACTTTATAAGTCTTTAGCTCATATGGGCATAATTTAGAAACGAGGTCATTTGCGAGGAAAATGTGGAAGGAAATATGGGAGTAAATGTTGCTAGTAGACTTAATTTGGGAGAAAGTTAAGATCTCATTATTCTGTGAAGTTATGAGGTAAATGGAAGTGAAAGTTTTATGACATTCTCAGGTGACAGCAAGACGACAGGGTTCATAACCGTTGGCTACCGCGGCACTTTTGCCTTTGGAAGAGATGGCCTGTCAGATGTCAAGTTTCGTAAGCTGGCAAGAATCACCGTCTGTGGACGTGTTGCACTTTGTCGTGAGGTAAGTAGCCTCCTTATGTCCCCCTTGTCTCCTTAGTCTCCCAGTACAGAAAGGATCTTCAGCTCCAATAGATGATAAGTAGAAATAAGTACTATATATATAACTACATGGAGGAATAATGCCATATAATATTTAATGTACCTATATTATATTATGTACATGGCATTGTGGAGTATAAGGACATAGGTTGACCTATGAAAGGTCATAGGTTTCCCCCGGTGATCAGGAGTGTGAGGGATTGAGTGGATTAGAACTAATCCTATTGAGACTCTCTTTCTCGACTCTTCGATGAGCCTGGGAATAAATGTCAAAATGTTTGAATTTTCATAATTGAGGAAAAGGGACCCAGAAGATATTTACGAATCTCTCCAAAGTTCGAAAAGAGAAAGTTTGTTAATTTGAGGATTTCTTGAGCCAGGCAGCTCGTAGGATTTCGTGAACAATGGAGTCTCTCAACTCGTTTGGATCCAAGTCTCTTAATCTGAATCTCTCTTTGTCAAGGATTTCCAGAGAATTATCTTCCCCGAGATGACTTCCCAAATACCCAATTTGCCCAGCTTGGCTCTCCCACTTAATCTCACACTCACACGACTCCCCTCACTACACCCCATATATACTCTCAACAAAGGAGTTTTAAATTTATTCGATAAATTACAAATTTATCTTTTGACGCCACCTGGTTCAACTCCACAAATATATTCTAATTTATTTATTCAATAAATAGGAAAAACTTGAGTCTTGCTTTTTAAAAACTTGGAGTCTTGAACTCAACAATTCATGTCAAACAATTGATTTCCCATGAGTTAAAAAATCCTAACTTTAGCCTTCTCCACTAAATATATGAACATGGAAAGCAAAAAATAAATAGTACTTATACTATATATATCCCATGCATTAACAGGCAGTTTCAAAGTTTCACTTTCAAACTTTTTCCATCTAATAGATTTTTAAATGTTGGGACGCCATGGGGATTTTTCATTTTAGGCTGTCATGCACATAGGAGTATTTAGTTCATTATATAGTATTATATAATATATACATACATAAGTTTATATAATTATATTATATGCACTTTCAAATAACCAAATTTGTATCCAAATAACAGGCTATTAAAGTACTCTCAAATAAAATAGTAATTCATTGTGTACTTCATGACTTAAACTATATTTAAAGACATATTATAGGGAGTCTAACACGAACATCGATCAATATCTTAAATTATCCTACCTAGAAAAGTATAGCATATGAGTGTATATGTACACATATAGTTGTATATTTATTTACTTATATAGAGTAGAATCTGATGAAATACTCTCATGCACATAATACATAAAAATAAATATATGCATTACGTATGAGAAACATATGTATGCACTAAACACATGTATGTATTAGGTAATATTACATGAAAGTCGCGAGATATTTAGCAGAATGGATATTAAAATTCCAACTCCATGGTGTTATGAAATGATAAAAGAGCCCACAATGAGAAATTTGTATTTTAAAGGCCTTTAAGATCCATTTTGAAATATCGAATACGTCTAAAATATGGGTATACACACTACATAAGTATTATGCCTTTGGGATTCTTGTTAGCAACATAAGATGAAGAGGTTCATATGAGTATATGTTTACAAATAGTTCGGTCTAAATATATTTGAAGTTGAATTTAATCGGTAGGATCAGATGGATCAATATTGCTATGTCCTCATGTTTAATAATAATGGATTCTTATGATGCTCTTATCTAGATCTGAGAAGATCCTCAAGTTTCCCTAAATTGAACTCAAACTCAGACAGCTCAAATTCCGATAAGAGTTGGCCAGGTCCGTGAACAGGCCTGAAATTGATGATGAAATGTGTTTTGGTCTTGGAAGGAGATTTGAGAGTTGTCACTCTCAGGCCAGAGCCATTTCGCAACGAAATGGACGGAGGGAGGAAGGGAATCTTTTATTAAGCCCATTCCCCCAAAGAAACAAAAAGCGAAGGAAATGAAGTGAGCGAACTTCCTCCGCCTCTTCCGAATATTTCATTTGCATTTGCGGTAAAGGCGGATGAGCCCAGGATGAGCCCTTGTGCCCTTCGCCATTTCCCTTCATGTAGACAGAATAGGCGGGATGAGAGAAAAACCCTCAAGGCTTTCCTCCATCCGCCCCTTTCAATTCACATCCGGATGGCCTGATGAACCAAATGGATATTTTCATCACAATTCATCCCGAATTCCTCTAGAGGATTATTCTCTCATTCCTTTCCAAAACTTTCGCTCCAATTAACAACCAAGTAATGAAGAAATTGTGGTCTGTTTATAAATTACTGTTACTAATCCAAAATATATTTAGTGTGCGCGATATATAGGTAGGTTTATAAGAAATCCCATGTTTATATTCTCCATATTTAAATCCTTGGAAGTACTCATAATTCAAGACATTTTTAGAAAGGCTAAAAGAACATTTAGCTCACATAAATACTTGAGGCATTAAATTTTAATTTCGGCCATTTGGCTTCTTAAGTAAAAGATCTCCACTTTCACGATTCACGGGGTTTTCTTGGAATTGTATTTCATAAATTTGGGGAGCGAAAGGAGTTTGTGGGCCAAAGCAATGGAGATCCAAATCCCCACCAGATTCCAATCTAATGTGAAAAGGAAGCTGATAAAAATGGAGTCTTTATATTTGGAAATTAGGAATTAGTATGGGAAACGCAATATGAAGATTAAGTTTTTTCAAACATTTTGACTAGAACTCAAATCTCCACTTGATTGCTAGGAGATTTCACATATATGGAGGTGATGGAATGTCCAAGGAATTCCCACACATGAAAACAAACTCCTAAGTTTTATTGGCTAATTAAGTGATTCTTTGACAATCGCATGTGTTAATATCTAACAATAAGTATCTTGTATAATATATATACTGTGTATTCATGTCTATATGTATAGGTATGTATATTATGCATATGCACTGTGTGTCCAAACGTGTCTGTTTAAGAAATACTTTTAATTTAATTTTCAACTCCAATAAAGAATAATGGAAAATGAAGGGAAATGCTTATTGTTAGTTGTGATTCAAAAGGACTCAAAAATGGTCAAAGGACTCCAAACACGGTTTGTATTTTAGAAAGTCCATTTAAGGGAAAATTCCGGAGGAGAAAGAAAGTTTGAATCTCCTCGGGTTTCTTTATTTAAGAATAAGCTCTATTCTCGGGAGTCTGGAGGAATTCCTTTGCATTTGTCAAGGATCATATACCCATACTTATAATGCATTAGTAGTTAATGTGTACATATTGCATACACACATACATTAAGAACCTATATATATATGTATATATATAGTCGTTTTATATACTCATTGGTTCCTTCTCTCGGTCAATATCGGATTATACTGTATTTGCATTATGGCCGACTACCCGGGTTCTCTAACCAAAAATGAAATAATAAATTGATGGGAATTGAAGCGCGAGATATTTACATTTTGTCTCTTTTCTCCACTCCTCCTTTTGATCCATTTAATGGCCATGTTCCTCATTCATCTTCAGCCTTTTCCTAGAAACCCAAAGAAACGATGATTAAATTATAGAATTCACATCCCGCTCCATGTTCCTTCCCCTTGCCCATACGCAGTTCGGGACTGTCAGTTCCCTTTCTTTTCACCATGTTGGAAAATGAGACTTCCATGGCCTCTACTTCCATATTCCTCACATCGCAAACAAGTTCCTTTAGAAAAATTCAAATATGCAAAACTTGACATCTTTCAACTTGACAAATCGAGACGTCAAAGTGTCAACTCACACAAATACTTGCATTCAAATGTCCCTTGCACACGTACTTAAACACGAGAATATAAATAATTGAGATCCTCTTCATAGCAAGACTAGCATGACTATTTAAGTATAGTGTGAGGCAAAGGAGATATTCGCGTCAAGCAAATACAATAACTCGAGTTCAAACCAATGATAAATCAACTAAATATGCATTTTAGAATTTCAAAGTTTTGAGTTTTTCCTAACTTTAAGTATAAATAATAAATATATATATTATATGTACCTACAATGTGTCCGATTTAAAATGTTGGTCTCTGATTAAAATGAGGGGTAAAGCATAAGGAATTTTCTCACATAATAATAACACATAAATATAATAATTAGGTATAAGGAACAAAATGAAAACCTAGTTTTCATTTCGTTGATTTTCTATACAGCAGTAGTTCTGTATTTCTCTAATTTAAGTTTATTTTAACTTTGAGTTTGAGGAATATATAAACTTCGTATTATATTTTATATGTATTCATATTATATATTATCTACACTTGTATTAAATATATTTTGTCTCATCTCAATTAGTTCTGTTTAAACATAAAATCTGCATTAAATAAAAGTTATCTCAAAGATAAACCATATGAATATAATTGTTTGCTTTGTTTGAAATAAATCCTCATGAGTGTGTCCAATCTTAAGGAAAGTTTAAATGAATTGCCCTCCATGGCTTTCTAATTTCATCCCCAACTTTGTATTCAAAGTTAGTAACTTGTGATGGGAATATTACAAATATATCTCAAGCTGAAGGAAAGTGTATAGGGTAGTCTGTGATGTGGGTATTTTATGGTTCCCCCTGGTAATTCTGCGGTCATTAAAACTAAAATTTAATTTCACCAATTTTCTCCAATCCGCTTACCGTTTTTAAACCCCAAACTCCATGTATGTATCTATGCATATTATTAGGAGAAATTTAAATATTACTTTCCAATTCCATGCATATAATTCATTCCTAAAGAAATTCTGACTTCAGTAAATATACTAATATAATTAGTAATCTAAAAAGCAGAATAAGTACCAAAGGAAATTTCTCAAAGTATATCTTTATTTTTAGATTAATTAACAAGTAATTTAGTCATGCCTATATGTATATACATATATTTTATATAGAAAAATTCTGATATTGAATTCAAAATTAAATGAGTAGATTTGGACTTGTGTACATATTGTATATACTACATACATAATATGAACAAAAAGTTTAGAATTGAAATGGTGAAGATCTTTTGTGTTTCTCATCGACTCATCTCATGTTCTTTTTTAAGGTGTTTGGAGAGACTCTGAATGAAAGCCGTGATCCAGATCGTGGACCATTGGATAGATACACTGGGAGATTCTTCCTCAAGCATCTGTTTCTTGAGCAGGCATTTGATAATCTCCAAGAAGCTCGATTTAAGTAAGTAGAAAATGGAGTCTGGATTTTGACCTGCTTGAACAAATCTTTTTCATTTGTTTTTCTTTTAAAAACTCCCATCAATTTTTATCGTTTTAAATCTACTAATTTGAGATAAATAGGAGATCAATTTAAAAACAAAATGGAAATAAATCATTTGGACACTTAATTTAGCAGAAATAGCTTTAATAAATATGCATTTAAAATGATTTAAAAAAACATGCTTTTATTCATGTGTAATTCGAGTTATTTGTCTTTCTATTTGATCTTTAATCATCCAAATATTTGTGTCCCATGTTCCCCTATCAAATGGAGAGGATGGCTTATATTATATAAATATAATGAATGTGACTGAATGTCTGTAGAGTATCGTAGTTGGCTATGGAGTGGAATCTCATTAGAAGGTGAATATGAGGGGTTTTGCTTTTGGAAAGTTTCTTTTCCATCTCGCATGGATGAATTTCCTCATTTGAACTGTTTGAAATTGCTTGAATTGGGCGGAGTTTCCTCATGAGGTGTTTTGCTCTCACGGTGTTTTCTCGGGTAGGTGTGTGGCGTCATGTGGGTCTGGGACGTCGGGTGGATCGGCCGAGCTGAAGCCCGGCATGGACCCCGAAGAATCTCGCTGGAACCACTACAATGAATTCGTCTTCATGCGTGAATGAACCAAGCATCATCTGCTACACTCCATTCAACCATTGATTGGGTGGCTCGTACGTATCTGTACTCCAATTGTACATTGTTCTATATGAAAAGAGAAAAATAGACCTTGTTGGCGTAATTCATCCCCAGTCGTGAGACTTCTTCTAACATAGCAGTTGGCCAGAACACACACACAACAGCACAACTTATAAGAATTCAGTTGAACAAAAATAAGTTAATTTGGTTAGTCAGGAAGGGCACGTGTGCAAATCTCTATTAAATATGTTTATAAATTTAATTGTCTATTTAAATGGCCATTGGTTAAGAGGAAAATTTGGTTAAGTTACTGCACTCAATTGATTAAAATAGCCTATTAGTTGGCGAAAAATAAAATTCCGCCAAATGGATAAATAACACAATGTACACTTGTGTTCTTATGAACACATGAATTAGTTAAATGGGCAAATTAAATCATTTAGACATAAATGACATTGAAGCCTGATGTTGACTAGCAAACCCTGAAATTGTCTATGATTTGAATCTTTACAATAAATGAGTCTTTTTTCAATTCCCTGACGTCTTTCTTTTAATGAAATCTTACAATTGTTGCCTTAATTTAAATAAAAAATGTTCTTGTACCTTGATGAACGAGCAACTTGTAGTGAGATAAAAGTAATAAATATTTAATAAATTCTTGGTTTAATAGTCATATCTCAACGTTGTTGTTTGGATCATATGAATTCATGTTATTAATTAAATTCTAATCTAATACAAATACTTGTTAAACTTTAATTCACCTATTGTAATATATATGACGTATTTCAAGAATAATTAATAGTTAATTACGTATTATTTTTTATTAAAAAGTTAAATGACAAACGGGACGAGTTGCAATTTAATTGTATTGAACAATCTCTATGTATTTTGCTTAATTGCAATGTTTGTAATATTAGAGGATAATGATTATTACATATTAGTTAAAGTTGATATCAATTGACGAGTCTTGTTGAAGCTCCCATTACTTTCAAACAACCTTCTTTCAAATTAGAGTTACTCAATGATGGATACATACTTATAATAATGATAAAATGATAATGTATGGAACATTAACAAACAGTACCTATACTAACTATTAATCGTCTTTTAATGTGTGTAGTTGTGTAGCGATTATTGAATTCAATTATATGTTTATGTGTATGTAAAGAATATTTAAACCAATTCTCATTATAATCTACCTCTGTGAGTACTTTTGTGATCGTTCGGAGTAAAAACTGAATTTTGCCAATGAAATTCTGATATTTCACCTGAGCCCTTTTAAATAATAAGATCAAAATCTACTAAACAACAATTACGACAATTACTGAAATATCAGATTATCATTAGCTAATTAACCATTATGAACGTAGATTTTAAAATGTTAATTTAAAGAATAATAAAGAAGTAAAATTGTTCCAACCTCAAGCTCTTTCCATCAAAAGAAGAACTAACATACACAAAAACCTACAGACAAATGCAATACTAAGTATGTAATTTTACTACTTTGAGCTTTCTTAACGTTCACAGTATGAAGGTGAGAATAATCAAAACTTGAAATAAGAATCTATTTATTAAGTCATAATGAAAAATTCATCATTTTTAGCACATTGAGTGATCTACAATGAATGAGAATCTAACAGGTTCTGGGGCAATGAATAATTTACAATTTAATTTACAATTAATTCTTGAGTGGGATGAAGTTCAACATATGTATTACATAACATACTATTTGTGTCTCTGGAGTCAAAGAAGTGAATTGAACATTGGAGCTCCTGAGTCTAGTAGTATTCTTAATAATAATAATAATAATAATAATAATAATAATAATAATAATAATAATAATAATAATAATAATAATTGAGAAGAGAACTATGGGGAGATTTGAATTTCCTCCGGTTCGAATCACACAAAGATCGTGTTTGACTTCACAGCAATGGGACTCCGTTGACGAACATCTAGTCCTGGCGTCCACGGCATGCTGAATGGCGGCGGTCCATTTTCCTTCAGCCTCCGCTGAGCTTCGAGACTCCTGTCCAACTTCCGTTGCTAGAAATTAAATAAACAAGTCAAGAGTCGTCCTTCTCCGCCGGAATTCCGATACTCCCCCGAGATCTCCTCACATTCCTCTCCGATGATCAAACATTCCCATGGATCAAATGAGGAATCCCGTCCTCGACTAATTATACGCTCGCAAATCAAGGTCCTAGTTAGATGTCAACAAATGCTTGAAATAAGAAAAAGAAATGAGAATGAGTGACGAACATTAATTGTGAGCCTCCATTTGTCGGCAGCATGGCGGGCGATTTCGAGTTGCCGTTGTCGCTTGATTTGATGCTTCTTGTAAAATATTTCAATGAGGATCAGGACCAGCCCTCCGGCAATTCCTGCCATTTCAAAATTATTAATTACCTTTCTCATATCAAATACAAAAAGCTGTAACTTATCGCCATATCGTTTCTGAGTGTTGGAAATGGCAACGCAAAATTCCATTTCAGTCCATTTGCCTCTTTGTTTCTCAATATTTTAATAAGTAACTTCGTGCAATTGGATTTTCCTCATCTTCAAATTAAAAGTTTATAAAATAAAATTGGCGAATAAAGCCGAGTTGGCCTCATTGGTTCCTCTGTGTCGAATTTGAAATGCGGCTCAAAATTCTCATTCACTTTAATCCAATCAGATCAAATCATTAATTTGAGATCATAGACTTTTAACTTGAGAGGTATATGAGTAATAACATCCAATATTACGTTTTTAAGATATTGGAAATCAAAGAGACAAATGGAGTTTAGGGCCAACCAATAACTACTTATAAATACATTGTTCATCCAGTAATGATCTTGAAAGGTTTATCGTGCTAGATATAAAAATACTATTTAGTTCAAATGGTTTAAAGAGCCAGATGAATGGAGTTTGCTCATCTGAGGTTAGGAGCTTAGGAAGTATAGTGGGATGCGAAAGTTCTTAAAAGGGAAAGTTCCTTCCAGAGTTTGAAACAACTAGGAAGATGGCAAGAGATTTTACCAGCTGCAATGAGAATGAACGCGTCGTCCATGTTCTCCAGGCCCAGAGTGGTGGGGATGGTCTCCTCGCTCTTGCACGTCTTGGACCGGTCGTTGGAGCTGGAGGAGTTCATGATCCACCGGTAGTCCAATTTCTCCATGAATCCACCTGTTTAGAATCCCATCAAATGAAGTCAAATATGAGCCAACCCCGCGGACGTCAAACTTCCCTCTGAACTCGCGACCTCATTTCTCTAATTTATTCCCTCGGTGGCAATAGAAGTCAAATTGTCTGGAATGTCGTTATTTGGAAGTGAGGGAAATCCCTTCATCCACATACCATATGCCACATGGGAGAAAAGGGCTCAAAAGTCAAAAACAATAAAAGAGGAAACTCATTCCTACACTTTCTACATTCAAACATTGTAATTTCGGTGGCCGTCGGGCGTCTCTGCGAGGATAAGATGGACCAAACCATCAAATGCATAAAGTAAAAACTTATACGAGGACAATTAATTAGCTTCTTTATCTCCTTTCAAAAGGAAACTATTCACTTGAATGCTAAACTGGATTGCAAACCAAACGCCCGTTGAAATACA
Organism: Neelides sp. FZ-2019; assembly: GCA_009869795.1. Classification (NCBI taxonomy): domain Eukaryota; kingdom Metazoa; phylum Arthropoda; class Collembola; order Neelipleona; family Neelidae; genus Neelides; species Neelides sp. FZ-2019. Next base: position 175,314 of record VJMY01000028.1, on the reverse strand, counting down.
ATGAACAAAATCTTCTTCTGCCATGTGATCTCAGAAATGTTCAAATATACTATATGAACTTAACTATGATGTTGTTAACTATAAAAATAGGTATGCATGAGCCTGAACAATTCAGAATACATACATAAACCTGTAATATTTGAACGGACTTTTGTTTAGAGAATAAAACATTGTTTCTGTAACTCTAATAAGGCACGTTAGGCACTAATTCATGGAGTTCTAATCTAGAAATGAAAATGAAATTATCCTTTTAATATAAGATCCCAAGTATTGGTTTTCCATAAATTTTCAAAGTGAGACTTGGGTCGTAATTTAAGAAAGATGGAAAAGTTAGATGGTGTAAGTTGAGTGATGAACTTACTCTCGTGAAAATCCAGAATTGCGAGAGTCACAGCATTGGCCCATGGAGATCCTTTCTGAAGCCCAATGGCGTAACCTGATCTTCCGAAAAGTTCTCCAGAAGTGATCAGTTCACAGTTTTGAGCCGCCTCGTACTGAAGTCGAGAACTGTCCCAGATGAAGGCATACAGCGTCCTAAAACCCAAATGAGTCTAATTAATGAAAGATGCCATTAGCATGTGCTATTCCGCATATTATTCATTCCCACACTACCAAGTGATATTAGAATCAATAAATGAACTAGTACTACTGATATAGCTTATATAAAATATATATATATCAATTGAAAATAGAATAAAAGGCTGGGTGGTCTTATAAGTATGTTACCATGTAGGAAGAAAATCATAAATTACATTAAATACACATGGATTTATTTTTAAAACAACTACTGGATTGAAGGCTCTTGGGAAATTATTTAATTAGGTTTAAAAATGCACTAACTAGAGAGAATTTGAAAAAGTGTTAGGGCGAGATGATGAATTTTAGAATACAAATAGATTGCTATCACAAGATTGTTCCAGTTTGGAAGGATTCTTACAAATTAACTTATTTGATACAGAGTTTAATAAAGTTTAACAAAGTTTGTGAACAAAACTTATAAATTGGAAATTAGAACTTTTGATAAAAATTAGCTAAACTTTATTATCAGTAAGGGAAATTAAAAGTTAGAATTACTAAGCTTTGAGCATATGAATCACTTATATAATGCCTCATGCCACCTATTTTTTGCATTATTAAGTATATTTATTTCCCAAGTGTGATTGCACACTGCGGAAGTTGCGCTTCGTCTCAAAACCAAGACTCACTTGCTTGAGAATGAAAACTAGGAAAATTGTAAATTGAATTTCGAGTGTCCAATGGTGTAAGAAAAGAGAAATGTTTATTTGAGTGAAAGGAAGCGCATTGGATGGAGATGTCTCATTACCCGGCTTTGACGTCATCGATGGCTGCTTGGGCCGTGTCGTAATTCCGTCGTTCCATAACTCTGTACATGTTCGAGAGTTCCACTTGGCGTCGAAAGTACATGTCAACGGCGGATCCTTTCACAGTCGAGTAGTTGAAGTTCTCGGTCGGATTTCTTAGCTGGGAAATCATGGAGGAAATGAATGCGAGAAAAAACTCGTATTTTTTATAGCCTTATACCTACATAATGCATAGGTAACTACATACCTTCTATGAGCTCAACATTTTATGAAATGTTAAACTTAAGATTTGCCTATAATTCATAACTCTTGATCTTATCGCTTTGATCATAAAAAATAAGAGAGGCCCACGTTTAAAAAATCTAGCTCATTAAACCCAAGAAAACTCAAATTGGTCATTTGGATTTTTTAAAACCAACACAAAAGAAAGGAACCTTCAATTCTCACACTGCTCATCTACCAAGAATGCATAAAAGACGGGAATATGAAAATTGAGAACTGTACCTACATGAACACCAAGGGGAAAAGAGAAATAAATGAAAGAGAAACGTTGATCATCAAAAGTCCTAAATAAGACCTCGTGAGAATTCCTATTATTTGTTCAGGTGGGAGTAGGGAGAAGATCACATGTTAAATACGCAACTACTTCTCGTAGTCATTTGAGAACTCATTTACAATTAAAATCATCTTGGAAAATTTAATTCCCCGGACTCACTCGATTATCGTGAATTCCGGAAAAAATGGTTTTGGGTCGATCGAGCACGAGAAACGCAGCCAAGTTGGCAGTGTATGAGGCAACAATGATCATTGCGAAACCTGCCCAAACAATCCCCAATACCCGGGCAGCAAAACTCCTCGGCGTCCCTGCAATCAAACCGACGTTTAATTCTCAAAACGGAAAATTCGAAATGCCCCAAACATTTGGGGCATTATGATCAAAATGAGTTTTGAGACCAACCTTCGCCAATTCCACTGTTGAGTAGGACGCCCCAAGCAAACCAAATCGCAGAAGACAAGTTGAGGGCGTCTTCTTCGGTCCCATCCATATTGGCCAGACGGTAGCGCCCAAATGGAGAAAATCTGTCAAGAAGGTACAAGACGAGAGCGACGACGTGAACAGAAACCATGACGAGGAGCCAAAGCGTCGTGCGGAAGGGTTGCAAGAAAGAGACCAACGTCGGCGTCTTCGCTTGCTACAACGCCAAATCAAGTTTGTTCAATTAGTCTCCCTCTTTTGAACTTTTGCTTATATGATTGAAAATCTTCTTGGCTTACTCTCTTGACTAAAATGGTGATCCCTTGGTATTTGAAAGGTTTGCTGAATTCAATGGCTTGGGCTCGCTCAGGGTTGATTGTCAAAGGTGCAACGATCATGTCGGCTCGTTCGTTCACGAGTTCCCCGATCAATCCCGTCCACTCTTTTTTGGCTGAAATCAAAATGGTTCGACCAAATTAGACCAATTACCTCTCATATTAAACAAACTGAACTATCATGCTTATTTGCTAAATGTATGAAATAAATGAGTTATTCTCCTACTTGTTCCGTTTTTCGTGAGATAACTTCCGAATTGCCCATCAGGAGACAAAGCAAGTGAGGAAGTGAAATTGATTTTGAGTCGAAGTTGCTTAAGAAGATCTATGCAGTAGCCTCGGCAGCAATACATGACGGGATTAGCTAAAATATAACTCAACATGAGAATTCTTCCTAACATTAACTGTTCTTTTGTTGGTAATTGCCACGATGAGATTTTTATTTTAAATTTTTCTCCTTGCCATCTTCAGTGCTGTTGAAGTGAGGACACGGTTCCTCTTCGTTGATGCATTCCCCCGGCGAGTCCACTTTCCGAACAAACACAAATGGAGTCTCTTCTATTGTCAAGACCTAAGGAATGTAAATTAATTTACATCTTAAATTTCCAATGAGGAATGATTAAAATATTAGCGAGAGTAAATACAACTTATATAGTATATAGGTATAATTCCTCTATATTCCCGAGTGGCAAAATTAAATCCAATTTGCCCTTTTATCATTATAAGAAGATATGTAATTGGAACTTACGCGCAAATGTGTTGGAATCATGAAGCCTTCAGGTTTCAATTCTTCCTCTCCAGACCAAATGATCAAGCTGTCATTTATGACAAGATCCATTTCTTTTTTTTTCTAAAGCATGAATGGTTAGACGACGGTTAAGTGTGATTATTTTAATAGAGTATCTATACAATATTATTAGTTTGTGCGAAACTATATATAATTAATTGTATTGTAAACATAATTTTGTGTAATTACAAAAATTACAAGATATCTGACGAGGGGTGAAATAGAAACTTACTTTAGAATAAAGGTATTGACCCACGGGGACCAATTTCCCGCCTGGATAAACATTCATTACATGATATTCGGCATTAATTCGATCGCCGCTCTCATCAAAAGCAACTTTACCAGTTACTCCATCCAGCAGCTCTTGCTTTTTTATGTACCTAAATGGAAACAAGGCTCGTCTTAAGCAAATAAATGAACTCAAAAACAAGTGTCACCAAAAATCTACCAAATAAATTAAAATTGAGAAAAATGGCAATAAATGAACTTTCTCACTCGAATAGTTTCTTTCCAGTGTCCCACGTAGCACCTGAGCTGCTACAATCTTTTGGAGCCTCTGTGATGTTCTCAGCATTGTTCATATCTTTTAATGCTGCGGCGAGCACGTGTCTGAAAAAAGTAGAATTAAAGCTTTATCAAAAAATCCAATTAAGTAGAACCAAACATAATTATTTAATATTTCTAAGCTATTCTTACTTTTTTTTACCACCTACCTACTTATTTATATTCTTAGTATTATTAATAATCTTACTATTTAAATGTGACATGTACTTACAGACTGTCTCGAATGTGTGCCGTTTCATTGTCAGCATTGAGTAGTTTGAGGCCTAAAGCCCCTTGGGGAATTTCACTCGAACTCAAAAGTTGTTCTGTAAGAAGCCAAACATGGCCATTTCCAGTTAGGTTTAACGCATTGGCAGCACGGAAAATTGCATCCGCATCTGCGAGACTATCAAGATAAATAAAATTAACGTATTTTATAAAAAATGATTAATAAAATAAGAATTTATAAGTTAGATCTTCTCGTTGGGTTGGTTGGAGCAACGCGTGATGAAATTCTCATGTCTTTACCTTGCATAAAGAAGATAAACTCTTGCTTGAGCATTCCGAAGTTCAGAGAGTCTTTCATAATAACTCTCAGCCCCAGGTTCGAGCTCAATGACCATTTCGATCTTAAAATCAAACATTGTAAAAAATTAATTCCTAATTTCCAAATTCTGAGTATTAGTTAAGAAAATATTAATGAATACAATAGTTAAAATGTTTGAATTCATGGGAATTGGGCCTGTAGGATGAAACTCATTTTTACCTTGATTTCAATGTCTTCTTCCAAGTTCTGAGCATTTGTTTGGAAACGACCAAGGACGGACCGTCCATCTGTGTCAGACGAGTGGAGAAAAATGACTTTCTCATAGTGGAAATGCTGGAGAATTTCGACCCAGACATCTGCTTGATGTGAGTACGGAGGAACAGTTCGAAGGAATGATACATGAATGTTCTAAAATAGTTCATATCCCAATTAGCAACTGAAACCTTAAATGATTGAATTTATTTATTTTTACTCCATGAGGCGAAAATACAAGGATTGTAGGTACTTTGTTTTACAAGATAGTTTTATGGTTCTTGATCGTTCTTCAAGAAGATTTTAAAAAAATAGCGACTTTATTTAAAAGCATTCAATGCATTCATAGCAAGATCAACGTTTAGTAGTTTTAAAAGTCAAAGGCACCTTGTCAGAGAATGCGGAGTCTCTTGAAGAAATTCCTATCACTGGAATGTGATAGAATCCGGACGTATATGAAACTGCTGCTGGTGACAAATCGCCAATTGAAGGATGGGACACGACGACTGCATAAACCTAAATTAATTGTAAATACATTTCATTCAAAACTACAATGAAATGAATTCAAAATTGTAATTTAATTGACTTAGATAGAGAGAATTGAGGAACCCAACCTGTTTCTTAATTAAAAGGTCGCAGACATTTATGGCCGTTCTAATTGGGTTTGGATCCATTTGAATGGGCGCAGCGAACAAGGTGACTCCTTTCGTCACATATGCCTCTTGGAAGTTCAAATGCTAGAGAATAAATTGAAGAATTAATGGGAACTTTTCAATTCCACTTAATAAATACCTGAATGATTGATTGAAAGTGTTTGTCGGATTCCATGTTTGAGAGAACTCCGCCGATTTGGTATGACACGGGGTTCCCGAGTATTTCGGTCCCCCTCACGCAATAGTAGACGAGGATGAAGAGCCACCCGACCACTCGGCCCAGCTCCGACATCCCGGATTTGTCTGGGAGGCTAGTGAGTGAACTTTCCCCTTCGACCCGCCGAGCCCTTCAAAATCTTCATGGTTGGGATGAACTAATGGCGACGACTAGTCGGGGAAATTCCTCGAGCGCATGCAGCATCCGCATCTTCTAACCTAGAAACCATCTCTTGGAGATCGATACTTTCTTTCACGCCGTCGACCAAGTGACTCTTCGCCAATTCCCATCTTATTCATTTACTCATTCAGTTATATGAAATCAAATGGACTCGAGTTCAAAATAGGATCATTTATTCATCATTTGTTGCTCACTAAACTATGTGATTTACATATATATTAACTTATACTTAATAGATTGTTTTATATTGAACTCCTTCGTTAACCGACATAGCACGACGGTACTCAAATAATTTCTAATGCTATATACGAATATCTAAGTACGTCTATTTCATATAGCAAATATACTTAAAAACTCGGTTGGATTTTTGAGTCGCTCAATGATTGCGAGGTCCAAAAAGAGATCCAATGATTTGATACGTCATATTGTATCTAATAAATAGGTATTTTTACAAGCTCAGTTATATAGTAGTATAATTAGAAGAGCACCTATTACTTTTTTATTTCATATTTTGTTCCCACCTCCCTTTCAACTTGTTTGTAATCAAATCTAAAATTTTAAACAATTTTTTATTATTAAATTAAACAAAAATCATGTTTAAAAATAAGCTGTCAAGTCGAGAGCTGCAATTTTGTAAAATAGGAAAAATGGAATAAACAAATTTTTTTATCAATTTACTCTAATTTTAAAAATGACTGATGAACTATAAAAATAACAATGAAAAGTTGTGACTCCCAACGCTACTTAAACTTACCTGAAATAAATATTATATCTACATACTATTATTATGAACAATTATCGATACTTGCTTAAGTAGTTTTGTTCATATGCATAATTCAAACTATATAGCTAGTTCTTATGAAAAGTTCATTAGTGAATCTTATGCTAATTAGTTTGTGATTTTACGATGATAAAGAAGTGGTAGTCTTATTATATTTTGTCTAATAAACTAGAGAGCCTCCTCTAGGTACATAGGTGTAAAGATCATATTTGAAGCATAGTGGTGGGTGTTGAAAAATACTAATGCATTTCCTTTCTTAATTACTCAGTTAGGACATGAAAGAGTAGGAAATTGGGGGTGTTGGATTGTAGACAGGTTGAAGTGCCTGCATTCCGTCGTTCTTCGGAACAAGCCGAGTTCTCCCATCAGGTGTTTTCATCACCACGTAGTCCCTCCCTGGGAACATAGGAAAACATATATGATTTTAATTACCATTCAATTACTTGTTTATTAAGTAGATGATAATGCCCTAAGTTAGTGAACAACATATTATATGGTTCCTAGCATAAAGTGAATGAAAACAGAAGTTGATAAAGAAACTTCGTTTTCTTCACTCCACCAAGTGGGCAGGGTACCTACCATTAATATTTTTAAGGAATTTGTCCGTGTCGAAGAAAGTTGGTGCGCCTGAAGGAACGGTCAGATTTCCTTTGTAAAATCCCAATGCCGTTTTCTCGTCAGAGACGATTTGCCCTTGCACTAAAAACAATTATGTTCATGATTATTGGGATTATTAATGAATGATTATTAATGATTAAAATGATCATTATTAAGGTAAATTAGTAAGTGAGTGTTTGGTTTTTGTGTTTACTTTTTCTGTTCCCGAGTCCTCTGTAGATGAACTCGAAGAGGAAGGAGAGAATCGAGAGGACGTAGCCGGATCCACAAAGGATGTACGTCGTCATGAGATCTCCATTCCTCAATTGTCTTTCTCTGAAATCCGAGTCGGCCGAGCAAGGGTCCTTCACTGGCAAATCTGCTCGTCGCAAGTAGTGGAAAATTCCTCCTTTCGCAAGCTTCTCAAGCCTAATTAAAAGACGTCCTTCATCAACACATTCGTAACGAAGTTGTGGAATCTGAATATTCCATCAAATTCTCCGAGCCCCAAACCCGGGGAATGATTAGAGATCCATGAATGATGAAACACCCGGGAATGATGGAATACCCAGGAATTGGTAGAATATTTACAATTAGTTATAATTTTATAGAGATAGTCAAAAGGATCTTACACAGGATCAAAGAACTTTTTATATGGAGAGTTTTTAGGGAAAGCAAATGCATAGGGGACTCGGAACACTGGTTGCCTCGACATAATAAATGCACATCTTTTATGCAGCACAACTTTCTTATCTGTCTGTGCTTTGAAGTCGTTGTAAATGATCCTCTCGATCCGACTTTGCTCGTCCAAATACAGCCATTCTAAATGAGAGAAATTAATTGTTTCATACATTGGTAATTCTTAATGTCCACACAATCCACATGTTAATTCCGAGTTTTGAGTAATTAATTGAGTTCTCACTTTCCCTCCTCACTTTCTCGATGATCACAGATTGATTCGCAAGGAATATCCCATATCCTGAACCAAGCCGTTGTCTCAATCTATTAAACTCTTGATATCGGGGGATTTCCTTGAAAAAACAAATTGAATTGAAAAATCCTTCCTGGAAACCATTGAGGCTCTTACTATTCTATAGATAATATTCGCAGATTCGTTGCTCGGAGTTGGACGGGCCTTGATGACAGCCTCGAGAGAATCTCCTTCCCGTGCAATCCAATAGTCTCTTGAGCCGATCTTGAGCAGGTTGTCATACGGAATCGGAATTTTTGAAAGGGTTAAGTAAGCTGTGAGATTGGCCGTATAGAAAGCTGTGAGAATCGTCACAAAGATCCACCAAGTGGCGAACAAAATCCGCGTGGAGTCTGAAAGAGAAAATGTCAATCTCTACATCGAGTCGCTCCTTAAAAGAGTTTAATCCATAATCCCATTATTAGCTATGTACATAAATACTTAATAATATCTTGCATCAATTATGCATCGAGTTTAAACAAAAAACATTTATAAAGCATTTTGAGCAGAAGCCCAGGAAAAAATATTAAAAGTTAATTTAATAATTTCAGTGTGAATAATCAATATGACTGAATTATTCATTGGCTTACCTGCAATCGGCTTTGTGACTGATCCTTGTTTCATGAGAGCGCCATAGACAAACCAGACGCACTGAGCAAGTGTGAAGTATTGTGAAAAAGATGGATGGCCTTTGCAGAGAACGGCGCGGGATTTGATGAGGATCCAACACAAAGGGCCCATCAGCACCAGCGACACAAGCAAATAATACCAAACCTGCGAGTTGTTCCCAAATATGAAAAAAATAATTAAATTCACCATGTGGCTTCAAATCAAAATATATGTAGGTACAAACTTAATTCGGAATTTTCACCATTCCATATGCTGTATGCCATTGTATTTAATAATACCGTGTTTATTAAATAGAAGCCCTGGGCTTCTATTTGAAAATCATACCTCTGGGGCGGACAACTTCAAGTTTAAATGCTATTGTTGTAAAATTTTGTCGTATCATAATTAAATATTTGAAATAAGAGAAGTTCAATAAATAGTAGCTTTGCAACTACACGCCGATTGGCGAATTTTATCATTGGGTTTATATTCCCATATAGGTATGTATTAACATTTATAACTTGTTAGTAACCGGCTTCTATTTGAAATGGGCTTCTATTAGAATAAACACGGTAAGTTAAAACTCTTCCAATTCATTTTCAAGCCATTTGAATAGGCCAAGATGTTGAATTTGGGAAACGTTGAGAAAATTGTCTCAACCCGAACATTCGCTTTGTTCAATTAACTCATTATTATCTAAATGTCTTTCAAGGAGCCTCGCAGCCCAATTTAACGAAGGTAGAGATAGGGAAATAAATAAATGGACGGGTGATTAATGGAAGAAATACTTTAAACATAAAAATACTTATAATGGCCACTGTTGACTGTCATGAGAAGTTGAACGTTCGTTATACACACGCTATTATTCTTTCTTTTTTTTCTTCTTGGGTTTTCACCTTTGTAAATACTTGAGTTTATCTGAGCTTATCTATCTAAATATTTTTTTTGAAATGTTTAGTTAATTGGGATTATATAATGTAGAACATTAAACTTTAAATGTGAATACAGTGTATTTATATTTAAGCACACCTATGTATGCCTATATGTAATAAACTAATTAATCAAAACAAACACATACTAGATATACATACACCTAGAAGTTCTCACTCGATTTCACACGCATTTACCGCATTTAAGGAAAGCATCATAGTAATTAATAAATAAAAAGATTAAAATATATGAAATAAATACTACTATATGCCCTAGTGAAATGCCACGTAAGTTTTTTTTAAAAATATATGTGCGTGAATTGGATTTGACGTAGTTGGATTGATTTAATTCGCTAATGGTTTTATTGGGTTATGCGAATCATTTCTCAGCCGGACTTTTCAATCACATTTCTACTTTGTGCATGAAAATATTGAGGGTGAGGTGAATATTGGCAAGTGAATAAAAGGGTAAATTATGAATTGGTATTGGGGCAACAAAGGGGTTTTCCCCAAGTTCTGGTTATTATCTAAAGAAATGGGAGTCGAAGGAGTGGGTGGGGAGTTGAGCATTTCTCTTTGTTGACAAGTATCATGCAAAGAGCCGACATAAAAAATTCATGTCCAAATTTCCTACTTAATGTTGATATTGATAGACTGGCAGGGTTCTTCAGGTTTGTCAAAGCCTTCCATGGGCTCCTCATTATGAACGTATATGTACATATCTCTCCACAGGACGGTCCACCAGCCGAACTAAGGAAAACTTAAAAGTTCCCATCGACCCTCTCCATTGGAGTCTCTATGGAAAGAATGGAAAAAGGAGAACTGACGTCGTTCTGGAACGGCGCCACCAGCCCGTCACCGTCAGTCGTCTCTTGCGGTCGACTCATCATGATGACCCAACGTTCTTCTCCGAATGGTCTCGTAAAGTCCAAGACTTCCTTTCGTTCGTCAATCATGCTCATAAACGAGACCGTCATGTCCGCTTCCTACAAATCCTCAACTCAATCAGTGACCTTAACACGTAGAACCTCCATTAGAAGCTTGTCCTAATATAAGAAATGAAATTCTCACGTTGTTGGCGAGCATTTCAACGACGCCCGTCCATTTCTGTGTGGTTTCATTCCAAATGCCCATGGAATTGTCTTTGGGAAATACGATCCGCCAATTGAATCCAAGGGAATCGCGGAGGATTCCAAGAATGGTTTTCGAAACTCCGGCGATCTCGTAGGTTCCCGTGTCGTTCAACGAAGGTGTGGCTTTATCCACAAACGGAGGTTCCTGGAGCCAAAACAATTAAGTCTTTGAATTCAATCACGAAATAATTGTAAATAATTAGCAAGCAAAGAATTTTTGAACTCACGTTGACGAGTGCGATTGTAAGCATTCTTCCTTTGATGGAAGTGATGTTCGGAGTATCTTCACTCCTGATCCAAGTACCATGTTTGAAGTTTCTTGATTCGTAGATGTTCGTTGGGCTCCAAATATTCTTCAGTTGGTCTACAATTCACAGTAACTTGTGTGTATAAAGCTTAATATGCACGTTAGTCTTCAGCTCTTAGTGTTAACATATCACTTAAGTCATCTCATACTAATGTGCTAATTATAAGTAATTAATTGTGCTTATGCTTGAGTGTGTAGGAAAAAACCATGTACTTTTTTGTAGGTACTCACTACGATATATAAAAGATCAAAGATACGATCAAGAATTCAATTTTTGTAGCTAAGGAGTCATATGAATGACTCTAATTACCTTATCTATGTAGTGCTGAGTAGCGAATTTAAAATAAAATACATCGCGTTGAGAACCAAGTTTGCATAAGTTTAAAAAGTAAAATAAATCCTTACAACTCATGATTGGAGTTTTCTGCGGACAATCTCTGCTGATCTTCGTGAGACATGAGAGAGCGAGAAGAAAAGGAATCATTGTCAACGTTTGTACTCGTCAATTCCGCTCACTTGATTGGCTGAATTGGCTACCTTTCTAATTGTAAGATTCCTTACATTACATAATTCAATTACATTCACTTAATTAGTAAGCTGGAAAATTCTTATGGATATTATTTATAACTATTTAAATGAACCGAGGAATTCCAACTAATTGTAGAAGTTAATGGGGGAATATGATTCAACTAAAAGAGGTTCAATGAGAGAAATAAGTGAGATCGTTCACGTTAAGTTTTCTTGGAGGAAATGAGTTTCCTTTTCTGGTCTGTGTGGAACTTCTGCGTCCACACAGTGTCCTATTGCTATGCTGTGTAATAGCTATAGTATACCTAGTGTCAGTTTGGTCGTCTTAAAGAAAATAAAAAATAAGGACAAATTCATGCCAACTATTTAATGAGTCGCATGCGTTATTTGAGTTTATTAAAAATTATTTATTGTTCCATTTTACTTCGATTTACTTCGCCGCATGCATAGATCTATAGATAACTTGGAGTTCTATTTACGCGTACATCGTTTTCTAATTTTTGACTTTTCACTAAATATTTAATGGTGGAATTTGGAATTTATTCATTTATGCATGAAGTTCATGTCAATTTTTATTTAAAATATTTTAATGCTTAAATAATTTATAATTCAAATTATTAAAAAAAAATAATGAGGCTTTTTATCCGACTACGTATTCGATTTATTGCATTTTACTCGATTGTTAGTTCACTAATTTTTACAAGTATGCTATTAATTTACTAACAGTGAAGGTACGACAGGTAAATATGTTTACATTATTGGACATTTCAGATTTTCAATCAAACAATCGACCATAGTACTAATTAATAAAATGACACAGAAATTGACATTTGTCTATATGTTACAATTAAAAAACGATCCTTGGCATATCCATACACATCTAAAAATATCTGAAGCGTTTGGCAATAAAAATTGCACCAGTTTTTACCATCGATTGTTAAACAATTAGCACGGAATTAAATAAACAAAACAAAAATAAATGCAGATTCAGATACTCAGAATCTCTAACTCTAAACAAGGAGAAACTTTTAAGCAAATACAAGGAATTTTGCTTTTCTCCGCATTTTCATGTATATTTCATTTATATACGGAGTATATATATAGGTATTTAAGTAGATTCATTTTTGTTCTTCACTTCTTTGCATATTACTAAATATTATTGCACAAACTTGTTCAAGTTTTTTTCAAAATGTATCTAAATACATCACACTCGTACCTACTGTCATGTACATTATTTAATAAACGTATATTTGACTGGCCAATAAAAATGCAACCCGTTTACATACAAAATTTATATCGTGTACATAATAAAATAAAATATTAAAAAAACTCATTTCACTTAAAAAAACTAGTTTAAAATATAAATGTGCTAGCACTTATCGTTGCATTAAGAAGTAGTTTCTAGATATTAAGTAAATATAAGTACATATATAAATTTTATTACACTTTCAGGTATTAATTTCGATCACAATATATTTCTTGGTATGTGCATTGTTCGAGCTACCAAAATTGTCAAAAATCTTGATAAACAAATCGAGGCTTAAGAGAGATTGCATATAAAAAGATGTTTGTAATTCTAATCTGTATCAGATACGATTTGCTTTTTTTTTATTCAATTGACTACGAATCCTTATATAGAATATTATATATTTATATGTATATATTCAATAATATAAACTTTTAATTCTATAATGTATATATATATTATATATACATGAATATATCATTGATTTATGTACATAATCTATAAAATAAAAATAAATGTTTTGATAAATTCTATAATATTGATTACAATTAGCTAGATTGACTAAATCTGTGATGTTAGTCAGTATTAATTTATAAATTAAACATTGCATTATTTTTAATACTACAAAGGTATGATTTAAAGATATATTGAGGTACTTGAAAGAATTTATTTGATAATAATACAGTTTTTAAGTTGTACAATATGCAAGATTCATTGTGGCTGAGCGGCGAGAAAGCAATTAAGAGCATTTCACTTTTAACTTACATTTATCATTACATTTTTGGCTTCCTAATATTCTCAAAAGTATTCAATCAAGTCATGAGTCCATTTTCAAAGATGATGTTTAATGACTTACAATACACATGTTGATGTGAATAACAACGTCTAATTACTCGTTGCAGATTGGTATGTATTTTTGGAAAGTGATGATACGTGAATGGATTGAGCCTTGTAGTTGTCATTGGGGTCTTAGGCAGTTTGGATCAATATTTTTGCCCCATCTGGGGCTTCGTCGTCCCCGCCCTGGACGATGATCATTGAGCCGAGTGGGGATTCGTCGGCCAGGAAGGAGGACTCGTCCTCCTCGCTGATGGTTTCGGGATCGCTGCTGCTTTCACCTTGAGATCCGCCCTTCCGCGTCGGCTTCCGCTTCTCCTGGACAGTGATGGAGGTGTCGAGGTCGAAGCCTGGCGCTCCCTGGACCACGATTTCCCACTGGTCGCTTTGTCTTCGGATCGTCTCGAAGTTGGTTCCGTCGAACTCCTCGGGTTCGTCGTCAGAGCAGTCGGAGGCGACCGGCGGGCAGCGAAACCTCACAGAAGCTCGGGCAATTTTGACGCCTTCGTGGCCGCCGCTCAGAAGCGGAGCCGAGTCCATTCCCTTGTGCATGAAGTAAATGTAGCGGAGGTTAATCACAGTCTCTTCGTCGCGCCCGTCGTAGAACATGAACGAGGCCTTGTTCTTGACCCATTCGGGACCTCCGCCATTGAGCGGCAAGTGGCGTTGCTCGGATTGCTGGGAAAACGGCCGGTATTGACGATCTTTCAATTGCACCGTCCATTCATAGAAAACGCAATTGTTGGGACGCGAATTAAACCTGGAAAAATTTAAGGGAGTCCTTGTCAAATCTCGAGTGGGATTTATTCCAAATATTCAATATAATAAATTAAGATAATATGTAATTGTTGTAAAAAAAATAAATAGTAAATAAATGTTAGTAAATAGAAAATACAAATAGTGAATAAATAGTGTAATTAAATGAATTACCACTCGGAACATTCGATCTCGAAGGGCAAACTCATTCTCATGACAGCTGGATTTAGTCCGCAGCGCCACAAGTCGATCACTTGCCATTTTTCATTTAAACTGGAGGCAACGAAGCAGGATTGGGAGGCTGGGAAAAGAGGATCCATGGGCAAAGGGCTGCAGTCCATTGGCACCTCTTCCACTTGCCAACCAAATCCACCATTCCTGCCAATTTGCCAATCTTTGAGAGAACCTATCCAACAGTAAATTAGTTAATAAATTCCCTTAATTTAATCCTCAATGAAAAATGATTAAAAATGTATTTGGTAATTAATATGCTTAATTAAATGTAAGTTAATTACTTTCTCCTGAAGGGTTCGAAATGAAATTTTTGGTGAAAATATTTTTCTGGCAAATTTTAAAGTAAAATATCCAGGCACAGTCATGGCGTTTAATGTATTCAGGTATCGAGTCCCAGTCAACGGCATATCGGTGACACACGAGCTTCCAAAATGACCTCATTGTTGTTATATCTTTCCATTGGCGGCAAACCTCAAGAGATAAAAGTTGATTAGCTTTTCAATCATTCACCAAATCACGAGTGAATGACAAAATCATCAAACATCCTAAAGCAATAATATCTTCGGAATTTGTCATTGGAATTATTTCATCCTAATCCTTCGTCATTTCATTCAAAAGATAATGAGCAATGAGGCGTGATGGGAAACGAAACTCCTCAAATATTAACGTAATGCACGTCACATTTAATTACGAATATTTGACTAGGAGTTTTATCAGTAGGTAGAGGTATTTAATTATGAGCACTTATCCTCGCTTACTTTTGTACAGGTCAGAATGTCTTGAAGATCAAAGTGGCTCATTAGAATTTCGAGAACAGGCTCCGGCACATATCTCTCCGACAAGCAAGTGCCATTAATTTTGCTAGGCTTGCTCCCCGACTTCCTCGCTGCTGGATTCGTCTTCACTTTGGACCAGAGCGAGCTGAACGGCTCGCAGTAAGGCTCCTCCTCGTCTTGAGCCTTTGGAAGATTGTTCCCCATGGTGTGAACAGACCTACGAGAACAACAAGAATTCAATAGGGAGAATGTCCATAATAAGTCCTGACATTTTATGCTATTGAGTTATTTGGAAATATGTGAAATATCGTCAATGCAACACCTTGTCTTCCCAATTACCAACTCGTATCAAAGAAACCAGCACTTGATGAAGACGTGGAAAATTGACCGATACGCTTTATTTAATCGTTTCTTACAAAATTAAAAGAATTCTTTGAGCCCAGGAACTTGTTAAAATGTTTTAGCATAAACGGAAAGTCTGCACAAACTATAGTTATCACATGGTTTGGAATCAATAAACAAAGCCTGGTAACTATGGAAGACAATGGATAAATTATTTTCTCCTCCCCGGCCTTTTTCGCCTTTTTGCTTCCAATACCCTGTGAGACGAATAGGAACTGTTTCACGCTATTTATTTAATATTTTAAGACACAATGGGTGGAAGACACTGAACAGAACGCTTTTGGTGTCTCAGGACAATGGGAGTAAATGAGGTTTTTTGAGCTCGGCAGCGAGCGAGTGCGAGAGTTGATTGAGGCCGAGTGAGTGAGTCGCAGTGAGGAAAGAAGAAGGGAAGTTCTCTCAACTCTCATCTACCTTGGAGGAATGATGAAATGTGATGTGGACAGAGTCATGAGTCAATTTCCCCAAAGCTTAATTAATTACACTCAGGTGTTTATTAGATGAGATAAGACCAACCTGGTTGCTCGACTATTCCGAGATGAGTCAGGGGATGGGTGTCCAATTAAAGGAAAGATACAAGGAAGCTTGGTGTCCAACTGGCTCCAGGAATTCGCAACTCCAGCTAATCAAATAGGGAAATGTGAGGTTATTGGGAAAAAAATTACGCATAGGAAATGGTCTTGGAGGGGATTGAAAGTGGTGGAGGGTAAAGAGGTCGTCCGTCTCTTCCTCCCTTTCCATTCGAGGAATTGGACGACGGAGGAGAAATCTCACTTGAGGGATGGAATATTAATTGAAATGGATTACCTACTTGAAGGATGGGAGCGACGAGAAGGATGGAACGAAATTGCAGAGTGCTTTGTAGGTCTCTAGGTCTACCCGCTTGGCCCTCCTGTCCTCCAATGGCTCAATGTAAAAATCCGCGATTCCGGTTTCTCCAAATCCCTCAAACTGGTGGAGGAACATTGGACGTTGACGAGGAGCTGCGTGTGTTGGAACTGGCTTCGAGCCGCCTGGTCCCGCTCAAACCTCGTCCACTGAGCTTTCGAGGAAGAATTGTCACGCGGGCTCGGAGGAGGATGACCTCTCAAGAAGTCACTTAATTGGTGGCCAAGAGGACTCGCGACCTAAATTTTGCCTTCTTACCCAACATCTTCCTCGACTCAATGGAGGCGTCCGGTGATGAGGGATGTCTATTGGCTCTGATTTCTCTTTTCCTCGCTATGCCTGCTTCCACTTTCACAATGAGTCTGGTTGGGAGTGTGACGAGGGTCCTTGGAGCCCAGGGATCCTCAATGTCCTCCTTCGACACGTTGGAGAATTGCAGACGTTGCAGAGGAGGAGAGGCGGCCGCCGGGTGGAGGAAGAGAAACTTCCTTGGGCCGGCACAAAATCAATTCTGGCTCTCCAGGTCACTCCCCCTGCCTTCGGCTCGAAATAAGCTCGGAAGGGCGGAGAACGGGATCCGAAGGGATCAAACCCTTCCACCATTCCCTACATTGCCTCACCATGTCACCATTATATTCCTCTCGCCATTCTCTTCTTACAAAACATCAGCCCTTTCCTACGTCCTCGGAAGCATGTCCAACTTCGCCACAGAACAAGTATAATTCTAACTGGTTGAAATGGTCAAATAATACATCATGCATCATGGCGAGAACCTTGGCCCGATGTGAACTCAAACTCCGTTTCCTAATCCATCATTCTCTGAGCAGGTGGACACACTAATTATAATTAAGCCATTATTCTTGCCGCTTCTATTTGCTCAAAATACCTGAGTCCACGTACCTTTGGCCAGGATTCTATTTTCAACACTTTAATAAATACCTTGGAGCTTTGACAACTTGCAAACTTCATTTCTGTATACATACTTAAGTATAATGTATAAGTATATAGCTTATATTAAACTAACAATAAGCATTTACCACCTTCGTAGTGTGGTTAAAAAGGTAAAAGTGAAGTTTGAGTTAGGTATTCGATTTCCTTAAATATTTTATTTTTCTCTCTTCACCCTCATCCTTCCTTGAGCCCTTGTTGCTCCAAAAACTGGAAAAAATGACTGAGTTTTAATGATGACCGCCATTCTGATATTTTAATGCATCTTGAGTATATGAATTAAAAACTCATTCCATTGGACACTTCAACCACAAAGACCAGGAATTTTTATATGTAATAACAATTATTTTACTTTTTACTCGTCTAATGAGTCAGTCTCTTAATGACCATGTTGCATGTGTCTTTTAAAAGGTTCACATTGAACATTGCCATTGAAGTGAATTGAAGTCTGAGAAAGTTAAATCTCATCCTACTCCATTGCTTGACTCCTTTCTGCACTCCACATCACACCATTTTAGTATTCCAACAACATACATGTGCGAACGATCAGGACAGTGAAAACAAGAATGAAATCTTTTAATAACATACTTTACTTTCAAACTTTTTTTTTACTCAACCTATTAAGTATAAAGAAACTAACAAATGTGAATAAAAAGTTTTGCAAGGAATGGCAGTTAAAGTACGAGATCCTTTGATCATTACGTCTAACATTCATTAATAATTTATTATCATTATTATACTTTTTACACTTCTTCGTGGTTTTTACATTATAAATAATGCGTATATAGTTTAAAGTTATAAGCTTTACAAGCTTTATATGTTTAAACAAAATAAGTGGAATCATCATAGTAAATATTCATTCCAATAGTGATGAAATAAAAAAAAGAAAAGATATATATCATTTAGCTCTATGTAAAGGTTGTTCAAAGTCCGAGTCTTTTGATGAAAAGCTAAAAGGTAATCAAAGTATGTTTATGAATTAAAGATTGGCTACCTGCATCCTTTGGATGTCGTTCGAGGGATCAAGATTTTGCAAATTTGGGAGGTTGGCCCATTTACCTAGAGGAATTACCATAATCATCACAGAATGCGATCATGCCATAAATGAGGAATGAACATACTAAGGCGCATAGCAAGAAAGAAACTTGTTGGAATTGAGGAACTGTGCCAACTCGAATTCACAACCCATTAGTTGAGGGCAAACTCTTCATTATCCAAGATGGAAAGAATTGAATTGAGATCTCCTTCCGTTCTCTCATGAGAAACAACTGAGCCATTTGCTCATTTGACTCCAATGTCACTCTCAATGCATTTTTACACGCCGCATACCAGACCAGTTGTCCTCATTTGTTCTTCAATTACATCCATTGCACTGCATTCACCTGGACATGCAGACTCCACAGTGGGGGCTCGACACATTCATTGAAACTAAACGGGCTATTAAATACAAATAGACTTAAAATTAAATGTTTCACTTCATTGTAGCTACTTTACACTCACACCGACAACAACTTTGCGCTATCTATTTACATATCTATTTAGGAAATACATAATGCAAAGATCTAACTAAATATGTAGAACCAAATAGTAGACAATGGTAAGTAGTTAAGTAATAATAAAAGTAAATAGTAAAATCGATTAATGACCAGCCAACTGATTTTCATATTCATTTCATTCAGTACTTATTGCGAGTCAGAAATCTAAAACTATGATTTTATCCGTTATTGCCAAAAAATTATTTTGCGACAATGTTTTGTTTGAAACCATTTTTGAAAAAAATTATAAATAGGTAGGAAAAAACATTGACATTAATTAAACGAGCATTTAAAATTATTTGTTTATGTTAAACACACGAAAGGTTTTTGGAGTAAAAAGCTCATGAATATAAAGCTCGAATTTATTTATATTCATTTTTTATTTATAATTTATTTAAGACTCATAAATACGATCATGATTCATGGTATTCTTGAGTACAAGTATTTATAAAGGTATAAGAATAAAACCTACACTTTGTTTCATTTCTGGAAACGAGAATCAGACATTAATGAGAAGTGTTGAGAAACTGGATGGATTTATACATAGTCAACTCCACTTACAAGAAATCTCTTTATTATGAGATGGAGACAAGTATTGGCGCAATTGGTAATGTAATTGCATTAAGGTCCGTGTTTTTTCATTAGCGCAGCAATGCAAGGATGATTATCATTAATTAGGGTAACAAACAGTGAATTGTGAGATGTCTTAGGAAATGAAAGCGTCTAATTATTCTTGACTCATCGGCCTCGAGTTGGGAGGGTGAGCGAGGGCGAGGGCTAACTAACTAAAAATAATAATAACCATGGATAATGGGTGTCCATGTGAAGGGAGCGAGACGTTTTGGACGTTTGTGAGAGGCGACACGGGGCGGGTGGGGTCGAAGGATGTGGTTGTCGGCGTGGTCGGGAGAGGGCCGGTGGTGTCCGGCTGGGGTGGGTGGAGTGGCGATGGAATGGTCGATGGACGGGAGTGAAGAAGCACAATAAACAGTGGCGAACTTGGTTAGGCGCGGTGCGTAGGAGACCTGCAAGGCCGCGGCGGGGTCCTGCACTCCCCCAATCAATTGGAGGAGGACGCGGAGGGAAGAACAGGAGTCGGCCAAGAGATGTCCAAAGACATACCCTAACTCTCCTCCTATTATCCCTAAGAGTGATTCTCCTACCCTTCCATGCTTCCATCCCCTCGCTGCATTTCTCGCTCCCTCCCTCCCATCCTCACCTCGAATCAAATGTCTGGAGAGAAGAGCCCCAAACAAAACTCGTTTCCTTCCTCGACAACCTACATTGGCCCGTGGGACATGGACGGCGATGCACGGCGTGGGATCTCGAGATTACATGACTTGGCCCGACGATCGGGAAGGGGAGAATAAGTCCGAATGAGTCAACGGGCGGAGGAAAAGGAGTCCTGGGTCGAAGAGTCGTTTTCACATGTGACCTGGCCATAGTCCTGGACGAGTGGATGGGTACATGGCATGAGTGTCCCGATGTCTCGTCATGTTGGCAACGTGAGGTTTCGAGGTGGGGTGCGCAGTCCGGAGCCCACCGCGGTCCTCCTTCCCTTCCACCCCTCAACCGAAGCGACGCTCGGGGAGGCTGAGGAGGGCCAGAGTCTCTCCAGGCCTGGAAGTGGACGGACGCCGCGAGCCGCTCCTTCACAACCCACAGCCCGCCATGCTCCCCAACACGAAGCGTCCCCGCGTCGAGGGCGGGCGGGGGCCCCTGAACAACGGGCCCATCCACGCCCGGCCGCTCGTGGCCCTCCTCGACGGTCGCGACTGCTCGATCGAGATGCCGATCCTCAAGGACGTGGCCACCGTGGCCTTCTGCGACGCCCAATCCACGGCAGAGATACACGAGAAGGTTCTGAACGAGGCGGTGGGGGCCCTCATGTGGCACACCATCACCCTCACCAAGGAGGACTTGGAGAAGTTCAAGGCTCTGCGGATCATCGTTCGCATCGGCTCGGGTGTCGACAACATCGACGTCAAGGTCCAGAAACCTTTTTTTTAAATATGCATATATTGTGTCTAGACGACCCTCGCGAGTCCGACCCAAGCCTCACTGTATTGGGTTTTTAGGCGGCTGGTGAGCTGGGCATCGCCGTTTGCAATGTCCCCGGTTACGGTGTCGAGGAAGTGGCCGACACGACCATGTGTCTCATTCTCAATCTCTACCGACGAACATACTGGCTCGCCATCATGGTGAGGGACGGGAAGAAGTTCACGGGACCTGAGCAGGTAGAATTACATACCTCGGTGTGAGTTCGTGGGTTCTGCCGCGAACTCGGCCACCTCACGACTTAAACACAATTACCCCTTTGTCAAAACATTTGCGAGAGGGAACACGTGTTTTTGAACTTGGAGCAGGTTCGCGAGGCCGCCCAGGGATGTGCCCGCATCCGTGGGGACACTCTTGGAATCGTGGGACTCGGACGCATCGGGTCGGCAGTGGCTCTCCGGGCAAAGGCCTTTGGCTTCAACGTCATCTTCTACGACCCGTACCTGCCTGATGGGATCGAGAAGAGTCTTGGTGTGACTCGGGTGTACACGCTCCAGGACCTTCTCTTCCAGTCCGACTGCGTCTCTCTCCACTGCACTCTCAACGAGCACAATCACCATCTCATCAACGAGTACACTCTGAAGCAGATGCGACCAGGTAGGCCCCGCCATCGACCCTTCCACGCTCACTCCTCCCCTCCAGGTGCATTTTTGGTCAACACGGCCCGTGGCGGGCTTGTGGACGAAGCTGCCTTGGCCTCAGCTCTCCGCGAAGGTCGCATCAGATCTGCCGCACTGGACGTTCACGAGAACGAGCCCTTCAATGTTTTCCAAGGGCCACTCAAAGATGCACCCAATCTCATTTGCACTCCTCATGCGGCTTTCTACTCTGACGCCTCCTGCACCGAGCTCAGGTACTCCTCCGTCCCTATTTCCCGCCCATGCCCACGCTCGCCACCCACTTAATTCTCCTTGGGCCCAACAGGGAAATGGCGGCCTCGGAGATCCGGCGGGCCATTGTGGGCCGAATCCCCGACTCCCTCCGGAACTGCGTGAACAAAGAGTATTTCATGGGCGGGTCGTCCGGGAGCGGCGGCACTGGATTTCCTGAGGGACTCAACGGAAGTTACTATGCTGCAGCTGCGGCGGCCGCTGCAGCCGCCGGGGCCGCCGGGCCCACAGCTCTTCAGGCAGCTCATTCGACGACGGCCAATGAAGCAGGCGGGAACAACCCGCCGCTCCCTCACTCCCGCCCTACTGTCTAACCTACAAACAATTCCTTCACTACAAATGAATTCCCCCGACGGGAACCCCTTTTTCCAATTAAATAATTTTTAAACTTATTATTTATTCATCTATATGCAAGTGATTTATTATACCGTCGCTTTCAATTCTGCCTGTCAATGGTTATATTTCATCATATCAATTTTTAGCATTTTATCTCATATTCTTCATATCTAAAAATATTTCTAGCTATTTAAAATATTTAACTCGTAGCTATATAGATCATCAACTATGGCTTCAAGGATTCTACATTTAACAAAAAAGAGAATGTTCATATCGTACATATATGATTATATATATATATATGGTACTTACAAAAATGAGTTAGCAAAGTCGGTTTTAAAGTATGAGAATAAAAAGAAAAATTTTAATTACAAACGTGATCATTACAATGAAGGAAAAGGGGGAGGTTTAAATATAATTTAATAATTTCATAAATCGAGAGAATCATAAAAGAGCATGGAGAGTGGACTTGCAATTAAATTCATTGAATTCGGGACGAAGAACCAAAGTTGGAAGTGAGAAGACACACATTCATCTTAAGAATTCTTAATGATCGTTAAATCATTGATTATTGGAGTCCTCTTGGGGTTTGTCTATCTCGACGAGGAGAAACAGCCTTATAGTCATCTTATTGCGATTTCTTGGTTATCCTACAAACTAATTATTTAGTTAGTTAGGTAATTGAAGGCGGTGAGTGAGATGCGAGGTTCCTTCTCATGTTATCTGGTGTTCTAATTTGGCTGCGTGAATTTTGGCAGTGAGACTTCCACTTTTCGGGGGAACCGACGGCTTATTCGGAGGAACCGGCGGCGGAATCCCTCTACCTAAGCTATACTTTTTAGCTGATCCGAGAAGACCGCTGGAGCTTTTCTCGCTGCTGCTCGTCCCGCTAGGCCCTTTCGTCTGAGAAACAGTAGAACGTCTTCAAATTTCATGGCTCTTTATATAAACGTCCAAAGTCATATAAAAAACCACAAAATACAAAGCCAGTCCATGCAATAGACCACACACACGCAACGTCCCAATGTACAAACTCACTCAATAAGAGAAGGATGAGAGACCCTTCCGGAGACAAGTGAAAAAATCGGGCGATAATATTTGACTCAAAACATCTTTGGATAAGTTATTGGAAAAATTAACAAAAAATATGCATAATATTCACAATAGTCATTCAAAAATATTCATTGGAATATTGTTCATTTTAAGAAAAGGTCGTCATTCTAAGTGAGAGTTGGCAAATAAATAGGGTAAACATTTATTGGAGGATGCAAAAAAGACTTTTTATCCTCGTGTTGGACTATGGTAATATAAACAAAAGCTTGGGATTGGCTGAAGATAAACAAACTCACTTTCAGATCAGAATATTTGTTACGTGTCTTGTTACAAATTATAAGAATTATTCCCTATCCACTGGGATTGAATTCAAGAAAACATATTTGTTATTACAATTTAATAAATCAATTTAATTAACTTCGGAACAAGAAATATTCAAATAAATATTAGGAAGAGGACAAAGGATTACGAACGAAATGAGTGGCCAAAGTTGGGAAATATTTCCTGTGTATTAAGCTTTCACTTTAGTATAATTTACTTAAATATGCTCTCTTCATTTTGGAATTTACATTTTTAACACAGGGCTAGACTACGAGTCAAGCTGTTTCAAATCTAGTAAATTAAAATAGGTCATTTCAACATGAGTAAGGAAAATGAAAATGAGAAAAGAAATGAACTACTAAAAGAATCAAAAAATCATAAGTTTAGCTGCACAGCGTTTATTAAATTTTGAAATTAGCTTCAAAGTTTTTTAAAAACTCGAGTTGAACATATAAAACTTAATGTTAGAGAAGTTCTAATGTATTACATTAGATTAGAATCTTAATGATCAAGCAGATGTATAAAAATATGCCATTCCGAAAGTCAAATAATGAAGAAAAGACAATTATAAAAAAAATATCAACTAATATAAAAGTCTAATACAAAAATTACATATTTGTAAATTTCAACTCGGTTGATTGCCAAAATTGATTTAAAATAAACGAAAAGCGGGAATTTGTACTAATGTTTTAATCTATATAAACAAACTACACTTTGGTTTTTCCGAAGATGAATTCTTATTAAATTTAAATACAAAACTATATTATACAACTAAAGGTATAATTATACGAATTCATTACTTTTTTATTGATCAAATGAAAATTTTACTTTGGAGTGGATGCAAATTTTTTGAAAGGATAAAAAGAAACATTTACAAATATTTCATTATCAATTGTGGGAACTTGAGAAAAGGTCGAGAATGTTAAATGAACCAACTCACATCTGATAATGAGCAAAACTTTTTAATGTTTCTTCCACTCCTTTCAGCCTCGAGTTACTCGAGAAAGCCAATGAATCAATAAGAGTAAAAATGTTTAAAATATATTTGATTAAAATAAACACGCATGAATGAACTAGAATACACGTGTAGTAAAAATTTATATAATAACTAAAAGAACAACAGCAATAAAAGATATTAAAAATATATTTTCACAAAAAGACATTTGAGCACACGTATAAACTGAAATTAGCTAATTGCGATTTAAAGATAACTAGCTTTGTTTGCTGATAATTAAGTTGAATACTTGTATCATAGTTAGCTAATAATATTTACGTCTATATTTGTTAAAAGAAACAGTCGATAGTTGCTAATAAAGTAGTGGCTACATGTCAACATCATTCATCGTAATTGTTACAAAAAATAAGCATTTTGACTAGGAGAACTGACTGAGTGAGAGTGTAGCCATTTTATTTAGGTAGTCTTGGAAAGTTGGAGCTAAAAAAAAGCCAGAACTCCATATAAAAATACCTGAAAGACAGAGTTGGTGGAAGAATTAATTGAAGCTGCAGGTGCCTGAACAGGTGACACGGACTTGGCAATGCCAGTGGCTGAGAAAGAAAGGAAAATAGAATCAAATACACAAACCAACTTCATATAGTATTTAAATACAATAAAAATAGTAATAAATGAATTATTGGATAAAATGCGAAATGTGAACTGACTTGGTTGAGGTACAGGGACAGAATTCGCAGTGGAGGAAGTCCTCACTATTGTATTTGTTTGAGAACCTTTCTTAATACCGGAATTGGTAGAATTATTGAGGGAAGCTTGGAACATGGCTACTGAATGGGCTTCTGCTAATTGACCCCGAAGTGACTCCACCTGGACAAAGGATCCTCTTTCAATTCTCATGCTCAACAAAGAAGGAGTAGTAAATGGAAATTATGCCCTCACCTCTGCACGAAGGATTTTAAGGTGCGTTTCGACTTCAATTCGTCTTTCTTCCTCTACCCGAACAAGACTTGTAAGTCGATCACGCTCATTTCGAAAACTACTTGCTTGCCTTTCAATCTCCGCTTCCATTCGAAGAGCCTAAATTGAAAAGAAACGAATGATGATTTTGAAAATTAACAACGTATTTTGAATTTACCCCACACAAAACCATTTATTTATATAGGAAATATAAGGAAATTCAATTATATAATATTTGCACTAATTCGTTTATATTATGTATGATCGGTTTGATCATGTGTATGTATGCGGAAATTACTTTTTGGGATTCTTCTTCTAAACCTTCAGCCATCGTGAGAGCTTGTCGTTTCTCTTCTTCTAACATGAGGGATAAATCTGCAGATCGCTTCCGCTCCTCCACATACTGGCGCAAGATCCTTTTCCGTTCGGTGAGGAGGAGCAGAACGATGTTTTTATGTCGGGTCTTTTCTTCTTCCTGGGCTTCCTCGCTTTCCTTCATCTTCTTCTCAGCCCTCACATGGAGCTGCTTCTCAACCTCCAGTTCTTCTTTTAACTTCGAACCATCTTCAAAAGGAAGGAAAGTAAATGTCTTTGGTCATAGACTTTAATATTTTAATTTGCCCATTTTAGGTATTTCTTAAACAGCCCATGTGGACTTTGATGAATATTTTTCCTCACCCTTGATGGAGATATTTTTGAACTTTTCTTCTTCTAACTCAGCTGCCATGTTTTTGTGGATCAATTCGGCGTCTGCAAGAATCTTGCTCATGTGCTTCATTGCTTGTCTCTGACGTCGGACTAGATTTTCAAGTGAAAGCTTCTGGGCCTCCCATAATCGAACAAGCTCAACATCTTCCTGCCAATCCGATCAAAATCTCGTTTAGAATTTAAACCTCTTTCGCGTAAGATAGACTTACAATTAGCTAAACTCAATTTTGGGAAAAAAAGAAGTGAAATGAAGAAGTCAATTTTACTTTGGAATCTGTGGAGTTGATGAAGGTGGCAAAGCTGTCTCTCTTTAGGGCTGAAAAGGGATCACTGGTGAGGGAGTATTTATTGTCGGCGAGGAGCCTCTTGACTCGTTCACATTTTAAGGTTGCAATCACGACGTCTCTGGCTTGAACTTCGCCCTCCAAATAGGAAAGAATCTTAAGGAGGTCACTTTTGCTCAGCTCATTAGACGGCGCGGACTTTTCCTGCAAACGTTCACAAATTTGTATTAAAACAACATTCTTAAAACATTTTCAACATCAGCATTTTTTGAACAACTCAACAAAGTCAATGAAACTTCCTAGTAACTTACTAATAGTAAGCAAAATACTATATTAGCCACAAACACAAAATTATTTTAATGGGGAGTTTAATGATTATCTGACAATTAAGAATTGTATTATTTATAAAGATAGTTCTACTTCCTATTGGCGAACTTGTAATGAAAGCAAGTTCTTGATCTTGGAAATAGAATATATTCTCAATATTCCAGAGACATTCTTCTCAATCCAATATTTAATTTATAAAAGAAAGTAAGACGGATGTTTTGGATATATTCATTTTACATAACAATTAGAATATTAGACAGGAAGGGCCTTCGTATCGATCAACTCTTCTTTGGATATGTTCGAGATGATCTAACCAAGAACCATTTCTTAAGTGCAAATTAACAAAAAATGAATCATTCAAGCATTTCCCAATTACTTCCTCTTTCATCGTCAGTTTTCATGAAAAATCATTTTAAAAAACATTTCCGAAATGACTTGAAATTTCCAACATTTCCTCACAAAATAAATCCTATCCAAGTGAACCCTTTTGAGCTCATTGTTCCGGAGACTTTAGGAAAGAAAAAATCAATGAATTAGTTTCCTAATTGTAATTTGGTCAGACATTTGTAATTAGCGAAAGTTCAAGGTTCGCATAAAGGAGAATTGTAAGGAGCGCGGAAGGCGGTCCGGAAACGGGTCCTATGTTGAGGATTGGGGAAAACCCCGAAGACGTCAAATGAAGGAGGGAGTCGGGAGGAGATTTGGCCACTCCCTACTGCGGCCGCGAACCCACTTACTTTGATCGTATTCGAGTTCACCGTCTTGTCAAAGTAGGAAGTGAGGACTTTGTCCATGTCATCGCTGTCAACCGGAACGGCCGTCATCTCCGCTCTGGGCACAGCCAAGGGCAACTTCCTGAGGAGAACTTTGAGCTTTCACGGGATCTTTGGGGGTCTTTGGAATCAAAGCTCGGATCCCATCAGTTCTCTGCTTTCTGTTTGGGTTCTCCCAGTTCCTCCTCCACCTCCCATTGCGAACAGGGGAGTACGCCAAAGACTCGCCAAAGACATCAAACAAGAATTGAAATCCCCCACACACCGTGCTGGACTCTAGGCAATTACACTCAATTTAATTATGCCAATGTTTGATGATGGCTCCTGGAGAAGCCAAATAGGCGGAGGAATTCTTTAATTTCCAGTTTTTCAATCAACTCAAATCTCGAAATAGTTCATACTATGGGTGTCACAGACCTGGTATAGGACTTGTGTGTATATTGCATTAGGTACATTACAAGGGAATTCCTCACATGTTCCTACAGCGCTTGCCTCTGAATGTTCTTAAGGACATAATAATAATAATAAAAGTACGAAAAATTGAAGCTTTTCATTCTTTTCAATTTCAATCCATTGTTTATTTGCATTGTGAAAAAACTCTTACTCACGTGTTTGTGTAATTTACACTATTAATTATATTAATTATCTGATTGTCAGTGTAGAGTCAATATTGAAATGAAAGTTAATGATGTGTTAATATATCTGTAGATAATAGTTAATAAATAGTTTGTGCAATATTTTAAAGAGCTTGGTTATTTTAAACACGACGTTTTTAAATAAAAAAAGATCCCTTTGAATAAACTAGATTTATTTCATAAATTAAATTCATATAATTTAGGACAAGAAATATTTAATAGATATCTTTATAATTCAAGAAATTTTATCACGTAAATTATTAGAGCTGTATAGATTTTAGGTACATTTCGTAATTTCATTATAAGATTAGTAAATACAATATGAGGGAAAGACGCCGACACACTTATAGTATAAAATTAATCCTCTTAATTTAATCAATAATTCATATTTCAATTACACTTGTAGATTAAACGAATCTGCAAAAATATATGAAATAATCGAAATACTTAAAAATTTAATTGCGAAGAAATTCCTTGGTAGATAGGTAAATGTAATAAATATTGAAAATAAATAATAATTATAATAATCGTAAGCATACTTTAAAAATAATTTTTTGATAATATCAATGATTTCCAAGTTTGGATGGTATTAATAGATATTTATAAGAATATCTTATAATTAGAAATTTTAAAAACTTTTAATCTTGTTGCCGGATATGTTTAAAAACGTTAAAAAATTATCACTGAAATGATGATTGTGTTCTGTGTGGTTAAATGGCGGACGGTAAGAGGGGCAAGCACATGTTGTAGAAGTCTGCCTTTTTCCAGAAACTCAAGTCTTTCCACCCAACCCACCCTTTGCTCAGGATGGTCTTCATGTCTTCCTTGCCGGTGTAGTGCGGGTCCAGAATCAAGAACTGGACTTGAGCTTCTGAATCTGGATTCCTGCTCACGCCAATAATTGTATGAGCCAAAACTCCGCCGCCGATCATCACAGGCGTTCCATGGATCTTGAAGTGAGACTCCAAGTCCGCGGCCCTGGAAAACATTACAACCATGGATTGGACATTTGGAGGACGGACATTTGTTTCCTGACCTCGAGGCCATTTCCGATCCGCTGGAAATGGAGATGATCCGACATGAAATGCCGAGCAGAGCTTCCAACACGAACCCAACTTCAGTGGACCCAATCCATTGGCGCGAGTTGATGAAGTTCAAGCTCTTGTCTCCCAAGCTCACCTGAAATCCAACATTAGCACTAGCTCGAGACCCCCGAGTCCATGGTCCTTACGAGACATTCCTGGATCTCCTTGTGCGTTGGCACTTGGCTGGAAGTGAATCCTTGGAGGCGAAACCAAGAAATGATTGTTTGCAGGGACCGGTACGCGCAGCCCCAGCCGTCGTCGTTGAAATCCTCTTGCATGTAGTGGCGATACTCGTAGAAGCCAGGAATGATCGCAGTAGCCGAGTACTTCCCCACAAGTGAGACGTGGGGGGAGATGAGAGCAGCTGGACTTTGGAAGATGCACGCATTTCTGCGAAAGTAAGGCAAAGTTTGCTGGGCCAAGAAAACCCGGTGGAGATCCTGACGTTTCTCCACTGCGAGAAACACGAAATAAACATTTCATCAATTAATCCATTTCATTAACTCATTTGGCAGTTAATTGGATGGCTCGCATTGCCAAGACTCACGGAGCTTTTCTTCCACCGTGTTTTGCGGATACAAAACCGTGACGAAGTGATCGGAGAACTTTGGCCAAAAATGAAAAACTTCCGGCTTCTCGGCACTGATGGAGTTCCCGAGTTGGTGGAGAATGTTCCAATGGAATCCCCTTTCCAATTGAGCACAAACACCCGCGTTGAACTTCCGGTACAAATGGTTGACCGACATCGTGGAAGGGACGAGGACGAGGGCCGAAACGTCCACGTAGTGCTCGAACAGCTTGCAAGAAGCAGCTGGAAGGGAAAAGGGAGTTAGACAAATGAAGAGCAGGGTCAAAGTTCACTACTTTTGTCCGTCACGAGAATGGCGGCTTTGTTGAACGAGTTTGACTTGGTGTGGTCATAAAGCATGCGAACGTCCACAATGGTCATTGGCGGATAAAAGTAGTTCTGGTTCTTGGCCTTCATCCGGTCAAGGTCGCCTTGGACGCAGTTGAGGAGATCCGACACGCGGGCTTTGCTTTTCAAAACATCCGAAATGACGTTTCCATTTCGCGGCAGAATCGTGGCGACTTGTTCCCCCCCGATCGTGTAGGCAGCTTGGTTCAGCACCCGCGACTGCAAAACACAACGTTGTCAACCACCCATCGGCCTGGGCTCCTTTACTTTGGCCAAGGCGAAGCAGTCTTTGAGGTCCGGCGGCTCCAGCAGGCTGGTGAGAAGAAACTCCCCGCTGATTCGGAATGTGCAGACTTGGGATTGCCAAAAGGAATCTGGCTCCACAATCGACAGCTCGAGTGGCGTTAGGAAGTCCAAACCGGTGGAGGCCACAATAGCACCATCGCACACTTTCAGAACTATCGGGTTCTCGATGTTGTCCAGGGCCTGGGACAAACGTTGCTATTAGGGATTCCAGCTTGGCCAACTCAATGGCAGTTGGAGTTGGAGCCGAGAAATGGGCGAAATTACCGTGTACACGTCTTGATCCTCATCTTCCTCGAACTCCACCATGCCAATAAGGCTCAGGCCAAAAGGAAGTGCACTTTGGCCCAATTTCAAGGATTCCTCGTCTGAATAGTGGATGAGAGTCACAGCGAC
Organism: Neelides sp. FZ-2019; assembly: GCA_009869795.1. NCBI lineage: Eukaryota > Metazoa > Arthropoda > Collembola > Neelipleona > Neelidae > Neelides > Neelides sp. FZ-2019. Next base: position 144,029 of record VJMY01000028.1, on the reverse strand, counting down.
GGCATGGCCAATTCCTCCGTAGCCTTTGCAAATTCCAAACACCAAAAGACGCCCAACTTTCACCTCCTTCTCCTCAAATTGCTGGAGTCTCTAAAAGTGAATTCGGGAAATTCCACTATTAACCCTCGGACCCCTTCGATTCGATATCTAAAGTAATTACTAACTATATAATGCATTGTCAAACCTCGTAAAGTGTTCTCAAAATAACAACAGTTTCGCAGTCTTCTGACTCCATTATTTGTAAATTTTAAATTAATAATTGGTAAGAATGGCAGCTTTATTATTTGCTTTTGTTAAATATTTATTTATATAACGCTAATTATGAATGTCCTAATTTGAGAAATTGTCAATCTATATAAATAATAAGTCTTTTAGCCAAACGTGTAGAAAAACAAATGTTTATGGAATTAAGTGTTCGTCCGTATTTTTGTTAAATAAAACATTAGCTAGGACTTGTAGACCATTAAAGTCAAATTAAATAGTTTTCACTTTAAATTAGAAGTTCTAATAGAAAGAAGTTAAGATCGTGATTGTGTCTGTAATAAATGTGAAATGTGTGTAGTTTTAACTTTAATTTTAATTTAAAACAATTTACAACACGTCGAACACTCCCGGAATAAAAATGTTCTTAATCTTAGGTATCTGCCAATCATAATTTCTCATTTTACCCTCAAGGATTTTGTATTTCAAATAAAAGCTCAAGTTTTATATATCAAACGCCTATTCAAATATATATTCAAAAGTCAAATATGAATATTCAAAAAAACTCTGCTTCTCGTGGTACAATTTAACGGCAATGACAAATAATGATAACTAAGCATGGAAGTTTTTAACATGGTTTTAGAGGTGTATTTACTTAGGAGCTATTTATCTCCATTTCTCACATGTTTGGCACAGCGCATCTCTCGAATCCGAATGTTAGAAATAGGCATTGCACCAAATGCTCTCAACTTACTACAAGGTTTTTCTGGACATATATAAAAAGTACACGAGTTTAATAGTAATAATTATACAAACTAGTGTGTATGTACTTTGCTATTTGCTACTATTAAGCATTTAACTCTTCGTGTTGTTTTTCCAATCTATTGAGTTGGACGCTTATAAAGAGCTCACCGCCAGGCCAGGACGATAGTTTATCCACTGCTATGAATTATTATCACTTGTAAACGGTTAGTGGACACTTGTTATTTAATTATTATCTTCCTTTTACGATTTGTTTGTTTGTGTTTATTCATTTACGTATATTATATATTACTTAATTCATTCATTCATTCATGGCATCATGACCTTCTCAACTTGGTTCAAAAGTGGCTTGATGTTGGGAATCCCTTCTACTTATCAACCAATTTAAATTAAAAGCTAATACTTCTTTTCATGTCCAATATATAAATAGTAATTAATAGAGATTTCTAATTTAATCAAGATTACCATTTGTCAAGTCCAATGACTCAAAAGTCAAAATATTTATATTTGCAAAGTTCGTAATGAAGCCCTTTTTCTTTTTGTTAAGAAACCCAAGAGGAGGACCGATTCAATTGAAATTCGCGATGAATGACCAAGACCAACAAGACGCGACTTCACCGCCTGTCAAGAATCTTAAGGGCAGTGGTTCATTTTCATTCACGCCGACTGAACAATCCACCTTGTTGGTGGCCCTGACAAAAACGCCTACTGGAATTCAAGCTACGTTGGCAGGACGGTCGTCATCGTCTGGTACTCAATCACCCGCATTTAAGTTCTTTTTAATCACTTTTTTGTTCCATGAAAATATATTTAAAAATTCAATCCGTTTTTTACAGAATTGCGGAGAAAGCCAAGTCTCAATGTTGTTCTCCCTAAATTCGGATCCCATGCTCATAATGGATCGTCTGATTCTTTGAACAAGAGTCCTCATTCACCAGGTAGGGAAAATAAATAAAGGATGCATTAATTATTAACTATTTTATAACTAATTATATAATAATAATTTTATCAAATCATTCAACCATGTATTCTCTTTTTATAATATTAACTTAAATACAGAGACATTTACATGTAGTTCATAGATGAATAGAATTAAATTTTAATTTAAATCTGTTTACTGTAAGTTTATAGAAAATCATACTTTAATTCATGTATACACATATTTTGTAGGATCGATACTTGAAGAAGAGTCATTTTTAGAAGAAAAAGTAAGTTTACTTTTTTTAAATGTGTGTCTTCATATTGTTTTTTCTTAGTCTTGTTATAAAAGGACTATTTGATTTTAAATGATATTTAAATTGTTCCTGAACAGGAGCTGTCCTATAAAGTTCAACGTAAGAACTATCGTCGAGAAAAACAACGCGTGGCTCAAGAGCTCTCTTCGGCCCTCAAGGATCCTTCAATCATCATTTTGTCCAGCTCACTCAAAGTTCGAGGGAAATTAAAGGGATGGACAAAGCTCTGGGCAGTTCTCAAACCCGGGCTCCTTTTCTTATACAAGAGCAGCAAAGTAACTTTGACATATTTAAATATCCCTGTATTTCATTTTAAAACCACATTTAGACATTGTTGATCTCAATTATGATTGTCTTAGAGTAGAAATTAAATTTATTCATTCATGTACTCATTCTACTGAAAATATTTGCAATTGAGTATCAAAATGATCAATTTCATATGTGTTGTATATAATGAACTCATAAGGAGGATTCTAAACATTGGCCCATTTTCCACAATTCATTAACTAATTGTAAGAAATTGTTTGAATATGTAGAGCAGCCATTGGGTCGCCACGGTGCTACTTCACTGCTGCAAAGTCATCGAGAGGCCGTCGAAAAAGGAGGGTTTCTGCTTCAAGGTCTTTCATCCTTTGGAACAGTCGATTTGGGCCACCAAGGGACCAGAAGGAGAAACCCTCGGCGCTGTGGTCCAGCCTTTGCCAACCACCTATCTCATTTGCAGAGTCCCGAGCTCTGACGAAGGAAAATGTTGGATGGATGGTCTCGAGCTTGCTTTAACGTAAGTTCACAATTAATTAATTAAACAAGTTTTAATTCCCCATTTTAACGAATTATCTTTTATAAGCTAAGCTAATAAAGAGAATGGCTAATAATGTAAATTAATAGGATCCTTGTTGATCAAAACTTTAAAAAATATGATTAGATATTACATGGAAATTACTTTTAACCTATGATATATGATATATTAGTGTTTTAAGCATTTTGCTACATTCTACATTAATTAGCTCATCTACTCGTTAATAGTTATTTTAACGAGTTTCCCCCTTTAGCTTCTCAAACATGAGAGACCATTTGGCGTGCTAATCTATTTACGACCTTACTACCTTTTTGTCAATTTTCAAAGGATGGTTTTATAAGAACCACCATCTAAATGCTATTTATATTCACACACACATATTATATACATACCTAGTCACAATTGTGTCATTTTGTTTTGACATTCGAAAGAAAGCCTCAATATCCTAATTGAATGAATATTAGAGCAACACTCAGAATTACTAAAGTTAAAAAAAATCAATAGTTCTGGGACTTAATTCATTCAGTTGGATCATGGCACTCATCACTATCCATTCGACTTGTTAATTATTAATGTTCATGGCGAGTCCACACGTCTCTTTACTTCATGCCATCACCTCAAACTTTGAAGGACTCACAATCAATTTTAACGATTCTTTAAATAATATATGAGCCAAAGTTGAAAGCAAATACATGTACATGTGTGTTTGTACATTTCCATAAATTCCCGATAGTAAATATTACATTACTTGGACTTGCATTATTAATTATAACAAAGTTCCTCGACACATTTTTTTTCCAATTGATTCAACTCATCATCCTTGTGGATGAGGCAGTAGAAGAGAAATTACCCAAGGCTCAACATCCTTTAGGAATTTCACCCAAGACAAACAATTCAACTTTGACTCAACTCTACCTTAATTTGATAACATTGCCAAATAAATTTTTATTTTAATCAGAAAGACTGCGAGCTCAACGTGTAACTGCCTATCCGACCTAATTATTTACCTTAATTATTCATCCGAGAGTTGAGGGTATTAATTGGTTTTTTAAAATTTATCTTCCTAGTTGTTCCTCTCTTCTTGTCCGATCCCCTCGGTCCGGTGATACGATGGATGACAAGCATTCTAGTGAAACTGAAATTGAAACAGGTAAAGTCAACCTACCACTCTCAATGCCTAATAAATTAATAATTACTACTTAATAAATATTACTAATAGTAAATACTCTTACTATTTATACCAAAATAATAAATATTAGATAATTAGATGCATTTTTAAGACTTTTGAATTTAATTCACTTTGTACTCGAATAACGAATACTCAATATTTTCCTAAAATTACTAAAACATTTTATATGGCACTTGGTTTAATATGAAAATATTTTACTTCGTATTACCTACTTACCATTAGAACTTAGCGATCAATAAACTAATACATAGAAGAAATAGAAAATGCTTAAACCAAAGGTTTCGTTCATTTCTTCAGAAAAGAATTTCTTTTCTTTAAAATTCCCTGGGTTTAAAAACTTTGAGATTACAGACAATGTGAATAAAATCCATTTAAAGGTCAAACGAAATTCAAATGAGATTGGAGAAATTGAGCTCGAAATGTATTTTTAATTGATGATTTAATTTAATTTAGTTGCGTCGTGAATATTTTGGTTGGTGGTTCAAAATGACTTTGACTTAATGACCCAAAATCTCTTTTTTCAGAATGGTGCGGTGGAAGCAATTCAGAAAAATCCGACACTGACACTTCGCACGTCGAAGAGCAATACGAAGCCCTTGAGTCCGAATACGAAAATGATATTGATGAAAAGGGCGAGCCAGTCAAAGATTATTCCACAATGCTGCAGGCAGAAATTGCTGAAGTTGCTAACCATTACACCGTTTTAACTGTTGAAGACTTTGCTCATAATGTAAAAAAAAACATTCCTTTTTGTTTCCTTCAATTTGAAATTATATTTCCTAACAAAAAGCAATCTCTTGGAAATTTTAATTTTGTAGCAAAGCATAAAATAACACCAAAATCTTATATTTTTAGACGAAAGGAGAACATTCAGAAGTTTTGGACGAAAAGAATAAATCTCTCTTATGGTTTATTCTGAAGCAGATTCGTCCCGGGATGGATCTCTCAAGAGTTGTCCTTCCCACCTTTATTCTCGAACCGCGTTCATTTCTAGACAAACTCAGTGACTATTACTTTCATGCCGATCTCCTCTCAAAGTAATTTCCACCACTTGTATCTCCATACATATATCCACATATATCCGATTCCCTGTCAAAATCCTGTCATGACAAATTAAATGGTCAAAACTTGAGTTTGCCTCCTCCGCTATCACAAGCATGGTAATAAGAACTCAAATGTTCCATTCCAACAGAGCCGTCAAAGAAGACGACCCATTTGAAAGAATGAAGGGAATCCTCAAATGGTACATGTCTGGATTTTACAAGAAGCCCAAAGGTCTGAAAAAGCCATACAACCCGGTGCTTGGAGAAATGTTCCGTTGCATGTGGGAGCATCCAAACGGATCCAGGACTTTTTATTTGGCCGAGCAAGTCTCCCATCACCCACCGGTTTCAGCCTACTATGTAACGAACCGGAAGGAAGGTTTCACTATCACCACGGCCATTCTAACAAAGTCAAAGTTCTATGGTAATAACCTTTGACCTCTCATTCTCACCTTTATTATCAGACAAGCTGGCAAACCTCATCTCCATGATTATGTACTTTAATTAGCTATTTTTATTAAAGGGAACTCAACCTCGGCTATCCTTGAGGGAGTTGGGATTTTGACGCTTCTCCCCCGAGGAGAGACTTATTATATTACAATGCCATATGCACACTGCAAGGGAATTCTTCTGGGCACATTGTCAATGGAGCTTGGAGGGAATGTGTCCATCATTTGTGAGAAAACGGGATATTCCACAGACATGGAATTCAAACTGAAGGTAATTTATTATTACGCACATGTAATGCATTCACTTGAGTGTTCAATTACTAATTTAATTGTTGATCAAAAATTTGACTTGAATGCATGAGACTTGTTTGTCCAATAGAGTTTCTTCTCGAGATCTGATGAGACGAATAGCGTGACTGGGAAGATCCGAATGGGCAAAGACGTTTTGTCCTTCATTGAAGGTCATTGGGATAGCAAGATCAGCATCAAGAACAGAGGATCTTCGGTTGGTTCTCCATTTCACAATGAGAGCTTGTGATTTGATAAAATTAATTAAATGACCAATTATGTAAATTGACCTTGGTTCTTGTATTCCAGGAATGGGAAATCTTTTGGGAAGTGACGGATGAAGTCAAAGAGTCCAGACTTCGCCGATTCACCATCCCCTTTGAAGACCAATGTAATTTTGAGTCAGAGAAACTTTGGGCCAAAGTCTCGGCCGCGATTGAAGCAGAGGACCAGACGACAGCCACGAGTGAGAAATCCGCCATTGAGAATCTCCAACGACAAGAGGCGTTGAGCAGAAAGGAACGGAACGTCGAGTGGAGTCCGGCCAACTTCTTTTACGTAAGTCCCCTTCCCAACATGTGGGGTATCTGTAGAAAGAGATTAATAATATTTTGTGTGTGAGAAGGATGGGAATACGTGGAAATACAAGTACGAGGACAAGATGAGTTGGGACAATTCCAACGACGTTTTGGAGTACGAAGACAACTTCATCATTCGGACCATTCGACGACACAAAACTCCCGTGATGAGAACGGCGGGATCGCTGATTTCTGTTGACAGCAAAGTAAATGGCATTCCAATTATCTACATTACATAATCCTAGCTTTAATAAACATAAAAGATCATTAAAAGTACGAGTTCTGGTCATTGATGTTAATGCGAGTTCTTTGTCATTTGTAGCGTTGTGAGATGTTTAAAGATTCAGACCAAATCGTCCCTGCATTTCATCCAAGGTACCAAATTAATCATTTAGTTGATTCCCCTTGTGAAATTATTTTTTTGAGCCTTTCTCATGTTGATGTACCCATATGAAATAAATCATTATAAAAAATGAGAATAAAATAATCAAATTATATATAGGTAATGAAATCATTAACTTAAATTGTCTTTTAGAGAGAGCAATCGTCAATTGGTTGATCTACTCCGACAGCTTCTGGCCAAACAGATCGAACAATCCGAGCAGATTGAGCGACTGAAGGAATCTGTGGCGAGCATCCAGGCCAAGCTTTCTCGACCCAAGCCTGCACCCAAGGATCCTTTCCCCATTACAACCACACTTCTGGCCGTGGTCTTTGCTGTGGCGCTCCAAATTCTCATGATCACCTTTTGGTTTGGAGATGGCAAGCTGTTCCCTGATATTCGCAAGAACTAATAAGACATGTATGGGACATCTACTCTACTTATGAAAACTAAAGGATACGATCATTTTGCTTACATACAATTTTATAGATTATTTTCAATAAATCCAATGTTAGAAAAGTTTTCAAATGTGAAAGAACAGGTTTTGATGAAACATTTGGAAGTCGATTGAGTCAATTCTTTACGATTTAACAATGAATGTCATGTTTTAATTGTTAACTTATAAATTGTTGCTTTAACTAAAATGATTATCAAGTGATTATTTTGACCAGTCTTTAAATAAAGATCTTTTTTCATTCTTGTTAAGAATAGTAAGTACAGGGTAGTCAATATATTCTTTCCACCCTGTTGAATTTCACACTCTAGAAATTCAGAACAGCGGAAAGATTTTGACGACCCTGTATACTATACCTATTTATTAGTTTAAACGTATACCGATGCTTGGAACCATCACTAGGGATGTTTAAATTTTAATGTTTTGTACTAATGTTTAGTACACTGCGAATTGCAATTGTATTGCAAAGTAAAGTAATTATAAAAATGTCATTTAAAGGATTACGTTTGTACGTAATGCTATCAATGATTCACGATTTAAAATTCTTCATTTAATTTAAATGCTAGCGATTCCTAATTATTTTTTTGCGTAATACTTTTTGAGAATTTATAGCAAATGTTTATTTTACATGAATTAATTTTTACACGTGTTTGGCACTTCTAATTGTTATAATAAATGTTCATACGAGTGAAAAAGTCTTTTTATTGTGTCATCAAAAAACACGACAAGCATTTATCTTTATCAAAACTGTATATTAAATTAATATCTTCAATTGATTAGAGCACCTATGGGAAAATCGTTCCAAAACACTCCACCTGTTATAATTAAATAGCGGTTAGGAATACATTAAAGAATAATTTAAATTATTTGTACAAAAGCTAAATAGTTCAGTCGCATTTACTTCTTGAATCTTCCTGCCAACAATCCTGGTCAGCTTCAGAATCCATATGTTGAACAATCGGAAGATCGTCCAATGTAAGGATTTGGTTCTTCTCACGAAACAGTTGAAAACTTGGTTCATCCTTCATCCCAATTTTCACAAGCATTTTGATTAATTCGATCTTTTCCTTCCCAAGTTTAATCTCTGTTAAGTTCAAAAGCCTAAGAAAATCCAAAATGGCATTAAATATTTTTCAAAGTGATTATTTAGGAAATAAATTAATAAATTTGGAAACATATTCGAACCTATCAATGACTTCATTATAGCGAATGTCTCTTTTCAAGATGACGTGCTTCAATAGTATAATAATTTCATCGAGATCATTGGCAACCGAGGGAAATTCGTCGAGGAATTGGCATATCCATTGAAAGGTCAACCATTCCTCAAATTCTGAAAAGATTTCTTTCTCTCCGAATTTAGCAAGGAGTAAAGGGATTTTTCCTTTCTTGTCCAAAAGAGAAATGAGCGGTAACCACAATTTGAAAAAATTGCCAAATGCCTCTTCGTCACTCTTAATATCCGGGAAAAGTCGACAAAAGCTCATGAACTTCTCTTCGCTTGGAATGAATTTCCTGGCGATTTCTCTCATGACAATGACTGGATGAGAAACCAACAAGTTGAATATTCGTGAATTGAGCGAGGCGATGGAGTCTTTCATGCTTTTCAACAAAGCTGATTTCTTGAATCCTTTTTTCATTCTTTCTTTGAGTTTGGCCATGAGGGAAGCTTGAAGCTCAATGAGGAGTTGAGCCATTTGCTCCTCAATGGCTTTCTCTTCCTTTTCGTACGAAGTGTTGTGAACAAGGAGACTTTGGCCCTTTTGGTCCAAAAGTTCCTTTGTAGGAATCCAGTAGTTTTCCTAGGAAGGAATTAAATTCACATTATTCACGCGATATTAACATTTAGCAGATCTATGTGTATGGTTAAATCATATCATTCAATATTATTAGCGTCACTAGAAAAATAATTAACAAGAATCTATTGTTATTTCTATTGAGTTCATCTGGATTAGAAACTTAGAATTAAATCACCTTAAGCCAATTCTTCATAAAAATAGCTGCAAATCTGAGAGTTTCGATTGAAGGAATCCCCGCCCCGTGACAAACTTCATGTCTCAGGTCAATGATCCATTCAGGGACGCTTAAATGAGAAGCAGTTTGAAACATTGGCAAAGAACCCCCTTTGCCAACAAGTTCGCTCGTTCCGATATGATTGATGTGATTTGTAAACCTAAAAAGGGTCAACATCAAGGGTAAATAATAATTTTGACATTAAAAGAATATTGTTCGTAGCTCATGAGCGAAATGAGACCTTGTCAATGCTAGGGAATAGAGTGACTTGATGCTCTCGGAACTCAAGTTCCCAGTGTCTTGACAATCTTGAATGATGGCTTGAACAAGAGGCAGGGTGATTTCCACTCCAATGGGGAGGGATGGGACGCGTTCTCTCCAATGACTCGCCTTTGCAACCACTTCCTCGTACTTTTCGGATCGAAAAAGCTCGCAGACAATTTCCCATTCACACCTAAAAATAAATAATCAAATTATTATTTTAAGGGCGTTTGGAATATATTAATGAACGAAATTTATGTAAATGATTTTACATGGAATGCCAAGGAACAATTTGCAATTTCATTGCTGCTGTTTTCTTCTTTTTCTTCTTCACAATCTTCTCATCGTCCGAGCAAACAATATTTTCTTCCATCACTCAACTCTTCTTCCAATTATATTTAAATATAAATAATAATAATAATTCTAAAAGTAATTTGACTTTAATGTGCCAAACAATGTATATTTCTTAACAATTATTAATTTTAATGCTTAAACATAGACTATATAATCAGATTTAGAGAACTTTTATCCACATTGAAAATGCATCAAAATGAATTTATTTATGAAATTGAGAGTTTCAACTTTTCAACTGCCACGAGCTGTGAAGTTGAGTCCACAAACTATTGAAGATTTGCAGAATTGAGAATTGGACAAATGACACAATCTACAATTCTTCTCTACTCATTACTGCTCTGCTCTGGTTTAATGTCTCTGCACACTCTTTGCTCTGCCTCTCTGCCACATGGAGAATTCAAAAAATATAAAAGTGCGGGCTTGATAACATGATTTATCTGATGTTTCTCCAAACTCAAATCATTATATTCTCAAAACGTGGTTGAACATTTAATTGGGATTTAACAACTAAAATTATATTTTTCATTAGTGAAATGTAATTATCGCAAGTAAAAATTAATAATAGTTTATTTGGCTAAATATTTAAACTATATTCTAGGAGTATAAATTGCACTCGTTAATAATATCTCGCTTGTCTAGAAAATTGTAAAATGTCAAAGATATTTACCCCAACGAACCAAATTAGATTGACAAACGTGGCTTTAGTTAGGATGAAAAAAGGTGGGAAAAGATTCGAAATCGCCTGCTACAAAAATAAAGTCCTCTCTTGGAGAAGTAAAGCGTAAGCCATTAAAAATATAATAATTAAAAAAGAGATTTTAATTCTAAATGCATCTTATTAATCTTATAAAATGACATTTACTAGTCATGTATATGAAAGCCGTATTTTCTTTTTAGTGAATCCGATATTGACGAAGTTCTTCAAACGCATACTGTTTTTACAAACGTTTCAAAAGGTCAAGTTGCGAAAAAAGAAGATTTGCTTGCCGTGTTTAAGAGCGAAGATCAAACTGCAATTTGCAAAGAGATTTTAGACAAAGGCGAACTTCAAATCTCTGATAAAGAACGCTCAACTCAACTTGACTCGCTCAACAAAGACATTGCCAACAATGTGGCAGGTAATAGAATTATACAAATAGCTATGATCATTATTAGGAATCAATTAAAAAATTGTCCTAATTGATTAAATTCGATGTAATTGCAGGGCTATGTGTGAATCCTGAAACCAAGCGGCCTTATCCGGTCTCAATAATCGAAAAGGCCTTGAAGGACATTCATTTCTCTGTCAAGTCCGGAAGAAACGCCAAGCAACAAGCTTTAGACGCCATTCCTCTTCTCAAAGCAACAATTGACATTGAGAGAGCTCAGATGAGAATCAAAATATGCATTTCTGGCTCAAACGCTAAAAACATAGCCGAGAAGATCGAGAAATTGGGGGATTTAGAGGAAAAGACTTTTGATGCAGGAGACACGACTCTGGTAGGAATATAAAATTAATCAAAACCTTATTTTTGCATTTCATTAATCATTAGTAAATTATCATTAAAGCTAAGTTAATAAGCTTTTTGTAGATTCTCCTCATTGATCCTGGCAATTTTCGACAATTGGACGAAACAGTGAAGTCGGAAACGAAAGGCAAAGGTTCCGTTGAAGTTCTCAGTTTGAAAGAGCTGAAGGCTGAAGAGGACTGTGCTTAAATGCTTAATCAAATCTTAACCATTACATTTAAAATCAATACAATTTGTCACATGAATCCCACGAAATAAAATGCCATTTTGATTAAAAACTAATATCTTATTTACATTTCCAAGTTATTTAATTTGGATTTTACACAAGAAAACAGATAAACATATTATTTTGCTCTAACATAAATAGTTTCTTCTTTATTATCCAGTTTAGCCGCATACCTGGCAGCCGTGAATAGAAAATCTGAGAGCCTGAGTTAAGATTATTAATTACTTCAGACTTATTAAAAAAACTAATCTCTCATTTAATCATTTTATTAGGATTAGAAGGCTTTATTACCTATTAAGGTATATTAGAGCAAGTCTGTCAGTCTCTTCGGATTTGGCTAATGGATAAATTGCTCTCTCGGCCCGGCGACAAACAGTTCTAGAAATATGAAGAGCCACGCTCGCCTTCCCTCCACCCTTCCAAGTCAATTACAGATCTCAAATTCAAAACATGTGGCTCTTAATAGTATCAACTAGTTGTTAATTCCACAATATTTCCATACGGGCAAGATGAAATTTTTAAGTGGCGGCAGCTGGGCTGAAAATTCATCAATCCAATTCTCAAGCTCTGTTACGTGATCCTGATGAATTCCCACTTTTTTCATGTGAGCTTCTCGCGCCGATGACTTGGGGGTTGCAATCATTGAACCCACATCCTATGTATAAATGAATAGAAATTCACAACACTTTAACATACTTAAATTAAGTGACATAAACTAAATTCCATCTCTAAATAAGTGATGGCGAATTAATTTGAAAAAAAGTCTTACTTGAAGGATACATTGAATTCTGAGTAATTTCTCTTCATAAGGATGGCCAGCCTCTTGGGCAAATTCTCTTGCTAATGCGATGTTCGAGGAAAGTTCGTCCGTGGCTCCCAGTGCATGAAAAACAAGGTCATTCTTCTCTCGTCGCTCTCCAGTGTACAAAGAGGAATTTCCCTTGTCTCCCGTTTTCGTATAAATTTTAAACCTCTGCATCTCACCATCTTTAACACTCGAGCTTCAAATGCAAAAAGAGAAAATAGGCTTAATTTACTCAATTTAATTTGATTCTTAAATGGGTTTCAATGGGATACAGTAAATGGAACTTACAAGTGGGAGAGTTGAGGTAATCCATTGAAAATGGAAATCGGCTTTAGGAAACTCCAACTTAAAAATGATCTCTCGTTAAACATTTGGAAGCATATTCTGAGTTTGCTCATGATCATGATAATAAATTGAGACTTTGATTCTTTAAAATAACAAACCTTTTGTGATACTATTTACTACGTCAACTAATCTCTATTTAGATAAATTCAAATTAAAACTCTCTTCCTTATCAATTTGTAAAAATATGAGTTCAGAAAGAGAAAAGGGGGAAGTTAAATGTATTATTATTTAAAAGTGCAAAGAAAATGTGATCAGTTGGAAATGAAAAGGAAAGTAAGGCCGGGTTTTTCGAAAGATGCGGCCGCTTGGTTTTCCTCATAGCTCCATAAAAGGGTCGCACAATTCCCTCATATAAGTCTCTTACAAGTTACAAGAGGCTCTTACTTTTTAATTCGAGTATTAAAATGACAGATATTAGGACCGATTTCCTGGATGCCAGCAAGTAAATCTGAAAGCCAATTGCACGACCAAGTATTTAACGTAGTAATGACATTAAGAAGACAACTAAAAACCGGTACAATGTGATATTCATTATGCAAAGACTTCAATGTCTACTAGTTATTTCATACCTTTGTCTTCTTCTGGAAATATTCTCAATAAATCCTCTTCTATTATCCTTTAGGAATAAATACTTTAGGCGACTTGGTTTGGTAGGTTCTTCGTACTCATCATTGGATTGTTTTGCTTTCGGAGGTTCGTTAAAAATTATTAATTGATTTAATACCTCTAGGTATTTATTTTTAATTATAAAATCTTTATCTGAGAGAGATAAAAATAAAACTCATTAAGATTTTAGTTAAGATTTTAGTTTTAGGCTCTACAGTTTGAAATAGCAATAGAATGAGATATTGAGAAAGGGGAATAATTATGAAAACAAGTTATGTGCCTTAAGTTCATGGTGCGTGGATGTGGAATAGGGTTTCTTTTGTGAAATTAAATCATCCTTTGTTTCCCTAAAAGATCTATGCCTAGAATTACCATTCATAGTAGCTAAATATTTGTTTTAAAAGGAGAAACTTTATCTAAACAAGTCTGTTAATATGTAATAGGAACAATAAGACCAGAGTAATTTTTATGTACAGAAACCAGGGACGATTAAACAATCAATTTCCATGATCCCATGCAGTGAAAGAAAAATAAATTTCTCTCAAAACCCCATTGTTTCTCACATTCAAGAACAGATTAATGAAAAAAAAATTACATTGTTAAAAATTATAACTTTTAATCATAAATTCGTAAATGGCCACATTGTAAATATAGGTGCATATTTAAAAGTTTATATTATATAATAGTTTTTATATTTTGTATATTTGCGTTAAGTAATAATAGAATTGCGGTTTGAATCTATGAGAAGTCTTGGATTCCTTACATCAGTTGCTTCAAAGCGGTTGTGAGTTGGCTGATTTGTTCTTGACTGAAAAGAGAAAAGTTCATCATTCATTTGATTCATCTGTGAGATGTGTGGAAGGGAAAGCGAAGGATCTTTTGTATCAAGTTCCACTCACTGTTTAAATATTTTCTCCTTGGCCTCCGCTAAGTCGATTTCCCCATAGAAGGGCTGTTCCATAGTGGAGGAGCCTAGTCCCCGTTCGCTCTCGCCATTCATGGTTCTCAGAGCGAGGACTCCTTTCAAATTGGCCACTTGAGCGTTGAGTTTCCTTGACTCGGCCTTCATAACCTCCAGTTTTTTCCTCCATTCTTTCTCCTCGTCCGTGATGCATGGGTTGCTCTCCCAGATACGCTTATCCACCCCAGCACAGCGTTTACCGAAACGCTCTTCATCCTCAACCAGCTCTTCGTAGAGCTCTGCCAGGATTTGAAGCATTGACTGAAAGAACCATCATGATCAAAAGCCTCGTTTATATAGGTAAATACTAATGTATATTAGTTGGGTGTCCTTGCCCTTGAGTCAAGTGCCCTTTGCTCACAAATCTCACCTTGAAGTACTGGACATTCTCAGAATGCGTCCCGAGTTGAAGTTGAAAGTCTCTCGAGACGGCCTTCATCTTTTCAATCCTCTCGCACAGGAATTTCACGAGTATTCTGAGTGGACTCAAGTACTCAATCATGAGCTTATTAATAGCGGAAATGCCATAGCTCGTCAACTCGAAGCCCTAAAGATCAAAACAATTAACAAGTTGGCCACAGCGAGTCTAAGGCTCATCTAGCACTATAAAAATAAGCCAAGCTCCACGGCCCCAGACAACCAACCTTCAACTCCCCACATGTGCTCAAAAAAGGAATATTGGTTTTGTTCTTCAAAATATCTGCGACGTGATTTTGAACTTCATTGTCCTCGTAGTTTCTCTCCAGAGAAAGTAAAGGAGGTTCCCAGAAGAAATCTTGGGCAAAGATCAGAGGGAGGTCCAAAGATAAGCTCTAAAATAAATTGATCTCATTTTTCCCATCTCCGAAATACACTCCGACTCACATCTAAATTCCCAAATAAGAAGATGAATCTATTCGAAATGGGGGATGTGAAGGCGAAGCCCAAGACCGAGTTCGCCTCTTTCACTTCTTCATCCAATTTCCAAGCCACGATGTTTTTTGCACTCGAATCCAATACCCGGCTCGGGCCCTTTTGCGGAATGGCAAAGGTCCGTGTTGACCGCATGGACACGATGTGAACTCCACGCTCATGAACAAAGGTATACCTTCAAGGAAAACAAACACTTCGCTCATGTAAACACTCCAATCAACTTCAATCTTAATCTCACACAGTTCAATTATAGAACCGACTTATTGACCCGTCTGTACAGAATAAGAGATATTTGAAAGTTTCCTGGTCCAACCTCGTATCGCTCTCGGGTTCCCAAGCTAACAAGGTCTTCGTCCCACGCGTCAATTTCCCATTTGAAGTAAACTTTATTCTTTCGATGAGCTGAAGAGTCAAGTCACCACGCGTGAAACAAGATTCCATGTCATACGCTTCCTGGAGGAAAATGGGAAAATTGGATATGAATGAAAGATTCCTTCATAATCATTCATTCGAGGTAAGTCCGGTGTAAAGAAAGTCTTACCGTTTGGCGCGTGGATGGAAATAGGAAATAATGAGTGACGATCCCCTGTTTGTCTCCGACGACCAGGCGCGTGGGGATTTGATTTGATGCTAGAATGGACCCCGCTCTCGAATTGCTCTCTCCATTGAGGAGGAAAGGGCCTTCTTGGAGAGAATACTGCGTGCTGGACGAAGAAAGGAGAAGTTTCAAGTCTTGGCAAGAAGCCACGTGAAATTACCTTTTTGACTTCTCGGGTCCTTTGATGAGGACATAGCTGATGGTCCCGGTTTCCCCTACGAGGAACACGCTCACCCTTTTCCCAATCGTTGGACCAAAGTCAAAATCTACAGGTGCGAGGCTTCCCCCCCAATTTTCCTCCCTCTGGGCCAAAAAATCGCGCGGAGGAACCAGCGGCTCTCGAAAAACTCTCACCGACCCCACGCCCGTGCCATTCTCATACAACCTAGCCAAACACAGGACATATAGGGAGGTCGGGCTATGGGCATAGGAGCCAATTAAGCCAACATTATTGCTCAATTAAGTCACGGACATTGTTTGAAATGCCGGGAGCCCATTATTCATGCGGGGAAATTGGAGAGTTAAAGCGGGGGAAATTGGAGGTCATTAATTCCCAAAGTCCTCACCGAATCCATCCGTCATTGTTGAGGACGACGAGGACATTACGCGACGAGCGAAGCCATTTGGCTTGGAGAACCAGGAGATTCGGGTGGTCGGCAAACGTCTTCTCGTCGATGAGCCAGCATCTGGGGAAAACCTTATATTAACTCAGCTCCACTTTTAATTCCCCTTACTTGGCCGCAATTTCCGGCCCATTTGCATTCGGGGCAGCGGAGGGAAGACGAACCAGGGCGAGTCCGTAAGGCCCCCAAATCAAAGCCCTAATTTCCGCCGATATCCGGATCGAGAGATGAGTCACGTCGAAGGTCGGATGCGGCACGAGGTTGAATTTCTAAAAAGAAAACCCGGGTGATTAGGCGACGGCATTAGGATAACAAGGCAGGGCAGCGGACCGTGGGGCGATGAACGCGACGCGGGTGGAGGGTTTAAGTGATGAGGAAGAAAGCTCGAGAGACTTCAAGATCCCAACGTCTGAGGATGGGGAGGGACGATCGTGGGAGCGATAAAGGGGATCTCCTTTGTTTTAATTAAAACGGGAAGTGCCGCTGAGGAAATTCCATTCCAGACGGAATCAAAATTAAAAAAATGAATGTTTGGATTAAAATTGGATTCAATTGTCATTGTCTTTGCCCTTTTATCCGGCGCGAATCATTAACATGAGACGCGGCGGCGGAAGAAGGGGAAGGGGAATATCATTTAATCAATAAAAAGGCTGTTTGGGGCTGTAAGGAAACGAGGAGCGGAGGGAAGCTCGATTTATGATTATTTTTCATTTCGCATATGATTATATAATCCTGCGGCCGGGAGGGGACTCAACGGGAAAATGCATTTATTTCCCAAGACCGAATCTCCATGTCTTTTCATTAAGTGTAAAAAATAGCTCTCCTTCCCTCCTCGCATTCCCCAGTTCGGGGGCTCGGAGTGCGGGGTTGTCCAGTGACGTCCCACACCTTGGGCCCTTTCTCCTCTCCTTCCCCGGCTAAATCATCCGTTCGGGCGTGGGAAGTCGGCGCTGGAGAATTCTAATGGGACTTATTGGTAAACTTGCGACATATTTATGCAGCACAATAAAGGAAGGGAGGGGATATTTATGGAAGAATAAGGAAGTCTGGGGAGGCCGGGCTGGTCGGGCTCGAGCTCAACAACCACACACGAGGAGGCATTTCCAATTTGCTAATAACCCAGAATTTATGTGGGCATAAATGAACATTATTCAATGGCCGCAACGGGTTCGGGAGCCCAAGGAGTTAATTCCCCTCTCCAGATCTCCTCCGCGGACAAATGGGCGACGAGATCTCGCCGGTCCATTAGGGACCTTAATGGGGAATCCATTAGCGTCTCCGTGAGTCGCGCCGATTACCAAGAGTGTTGGCCACAATGGCGGGCCCGGGCGGTTCTCAGGCGGAACAATGCCGGCTCATCGGCGGCCCTCCATGGGGGCGATTGTTCGCCTTTCGTGCTCAGTCCCCATTCCGGGCCATTCCGGCCCCATCCCGGCATCTTGGAAGATGCCATTTGACATCCGCACACCTTCTGGGTTCCTCGGTTGGGCGAGATCCGGCGAGGGAGGGGAAGGACATGATTTAGGGATGGAGAGCGACCAAGGGTCTCTTGACTTATTCATTCAAATCATTGAATTAATGATCAAAGCCCGGGCGTGGGGATTAAGAAATGAGCAGAGGGGGGCATGAAAATATTTAATTTACACTCGCGGCACTTGGTAAACAGAGCGGATTTATTTGTCCAAGAGAGGAATTCAAATATTGGGTCATTTCATCTCCAGCGCGTGAAAGAAGAGGAATTCGGCGGAGGATTAAAACAATTGGGGAGTGTGAGGCGTAATGAAGCCCTGTTAAGATATCAAATATGAGCCGGATCTCCCGGACGCTCCGACTCCGGGATTCATGATCGCGGAGGAGATGAGTCGGATGGTGCGAGAGCCGAAATTGGAAAAGCTTTAATTAAGAACTTTCCCAGATACACATTCGAGGCTCATCAGGGGGTGGATCGGATCGGTGGGGTTTTCCCAGGGGTCCCATCGCCCCAGCTCTCATCTCAATATTCATCCTCCCGCAGGCGGCGGGACGACGGCGGGAAAAACTCTCATAGTCAGGTACTTTAAGGGGAGGGAATCAATTAGCGAGAGTGATAATGTCAAGTGTGGAGGCGCGAAATAAATTGGATGGCTCAGCCGAACGGATTACGCGAGCCGCGGCGAGAGAAAAATGGAAATGGCTTTTAAAAACCCGAGAAAGGGCCCGGTGCTTCTAGCCATCCTATTCAAAAAATTATTAATTTCCAAATGACTCATATTTCCTGGATATTTATCCCTTCTTAGAGAGGGACTCGAGATAAAAATTAGGAAAGGAATTTACGACTCTCCCGTCCCCCGGCTCCGTCACAAAAGGAGAATCCCCTCCTTATGGGCCCGTCTCTATGCATGGAACATGTCATTTGCTCCCATTACTTCCGCGGAGAAAAGAATGCGAAAAAATTCCCTTTTTGATTTTTACGACCCTTATCCCCATCCACATCTCCGCTCCCTTTTTACCATCGTTCTCAGCTCCGAGGACTGGAATGAAGGCCGGGCAAGACATCTTCCGCCCAATTGACTCCTCCTCATCACCCATTACCCAAGACTTGGATCCAACCACTTGGCCTTGGTTCCAACCACTTTGAGTCCAAGTCCAGCGTAATTGAGATTCTCCTTCCAAACCAATCACCCTTTATCTCCGCCGCTCCCCGCTCAAAAATTACTTAATCCCGTCCAGAAAAATTGAGAGATGGGTATCTTTATGGGCGCCAGGAGAGGGCCGAGTAATTGTTTATTTGCTGGGCGGAAGGGACGGCATCATTGGATCCCGAGATGAGACATAAAGTAAATAAATGGGAAGCTAAAGAGCAGTGAAAATCCCAAGCATCCCCGTTCCGACCACGGTGGACAACCAAAGACGCGGAGGAAGCCAGCTTAGCTCAACTCTTGGGCGAATTGTCGGATGCGAGGAAATTGAATGGGTCTAATTGGGTTAGGGCGATTAAGGCGTATCATCGCGTGGAAAATGAAGAGGAGGTGAAAGGAGCTGGTTGTTGGTTGCGGCGGCTCAAGGGGGCAGATGGATAAAAATGTGCCCAACACCCAGATGGAATCGAACATTTCTCAAGGCGTCAAGGAAATTAGATTTCTCTTCAAAACTTTCCTCTCTGCCTTCCGCGCTCCCTTTTATTTTATTTCCCATCCCAAATTGACGATTTTTCACTGACTTGGAAATTGGAGCCGCAAACGAGAAGAAAATCACTAGAGAGTCAACGAGTGGGGAAGGGAGCGGAAGAAAATAGAGTCCGATTTTTCAAAACAGGAGATCCATTGTTCCAGGGGTGGGAGACGGGGAGGGAAGACGGATCCCGCTCCGAGTCATATTCCCAAGGAAATAAATAAACTGACAAATATGAACCCGAGAGACTCCCCCCTCCTCCGCTCAACAATAGCTCATTGCTAATTTAGAATTGAGTCATTGGCGGAGGTTAATAGGCGCGGACGCAGGTCCATGAATCATTTCACCTTCCCTGGCCCTCAATAATTAACGGGCGCGGGCGGGCGGACGCTGGCGAAGGGCCGAAAGGCCCATGACAAATTACGGGCCTTGGTGGCGGATCGGGAACCAGTCGGCGCTCCGCCCTCCGCGATCACATTGATTGATAGTCAAGAAGTGAAATGAGACACGGATGGATGGCCTTTTTTACAACCAAGGCCCAAAAAGAGACGGAAATCCTAAATCGCCCATGAAATTCAACCTATTCGATAACAGAAATAAGCTGTCACTCCGTATAACTTGTCTGTTTTTTCCCTTCCTATTTTAAATATTTGTCCTGCTTTCTTCCCTTCTCCTTCCCTTCTCCTTCCCACAAAGGGGCGAGCGGGAAGGAGGAAGCGAGTTCGAATCCATAAGTTATGGGGCTTCGGGCTTCGGAGCGAGGAAAAATGACGGGCTCCCACAGACTTATCCTAATGACATGAAATTGAAAACGTCTTTGATCAACTCGCTCAGAACGCGGGCCATTAAGCCGCGCCGAACAACCCCGACATGTGTGGAGTTCTCTTCAGTTCTCTTCCTTCTCGAGGAGAGTCTGGAGGGACGGGGAATCAAAGCCCTCTCGGCTCCCTCTCAATGAAAATAAGAGAATAATGGGGAGTTTTGACGGAATGCGTCTGATAATGGGGAGGCCGGAGTGAGGCGTCCATAACTCCCGCACCCTACTCCATGTACCCGGGAATTAGACATGTCGTAGGCCGTAATGATGCAGGGAATTTAAATGTCCTCGCCAAATGACTCCCGTCTACCTCGGCCCCGAAATATTCAAATGTAAATGATGACTGTCGATAATGGAAATGGAGCCACTCAAATGAAGCGAAAATTTAAAGAGCCGACCCAAACCCGAGAAATTCTCCTCCGGCTCAAACAAGGAATACAAGGCTCATCGGGGAGCCGGATTGAGAGGAAAAAACATCGCTTAGACTCCCCACTCTCCCTCAGACCAGAGGGATGAGTACAGTAAGAGGAGTCATTACTCCCTAATGTTTCCGACGACCCATTAGCGTTACAAACTCATCGATCCCACACTCTTGCAAAAATATGGAAATACCCGACCCCACAATACTCCGTACAAGGTCCAAGCTTGCCATGAGAAGCACAGCTTTTCATTCACCCCGAATTCGGGGCCTCCCCACGGACCCAGGAAGATCACTTGGAAACCCTTCCTTTCATTCAATTCCTCACCTCAGCTAACTGAGCTAATTAAATAGCCCAACCCTGGAAACTAAGCACAACGCCCAAAAGAAGAGAATTAAAGCTAAAAAAATAATGCCATGATTAAAATCTACTGGATAAATTGGTCAGGGATTCAAACTGATGTTGGTTTAAAATTGATTACCTCTTGATATTTGAGTTGTTTGAGATTAAACTTGGTCTTGGCTGGAAAGTCCTGAACTAACAAGTCGAATCGAAGGAGCTTGTGCTGTGCGGGATCCCAGTAGTAGCAAACGTTGTCCAACACGTCGAAAAGAGACTTCATTGGCGTTTGATCAAAATCCATTTTTACTATTTGGAAATTAACACTTGTCAATTTGTAATTAGATACAGCTCAAAATGATGATTAGAAGTGCTCTTGGGCTGAGCGGCCTGGTCGCGCGTATTTGTGAGAAAGTTTCTCCTCGGAGCTCAGATGGAAATATGAATTCCCACCGAAGGCGCAGAATTTATCTAATGGGTTCTTGGAATTCTCACGTTGCCTCGCGAACCCGGGCTCCTCCACATTTCTCCCGAGTGTTTAGATCGAAATACACTTACTTATGGTTAGTTAGAATGGTATAAGGGAAGGCATAGCACGAGATGGTCTGGCTAGGCGGAATTTGGTAAATGCCTATGTGTGAAATCCCAAGGTGGCACATCGACGTACTTGTTGAGAGGGGCGGAGAAAGCAGGTATTTCGAGGTGAGGTCCTGATTGAGCCGGGGAGCGGGTGTGCAGGTTGTTGCGAGGAATGAAATTAGGAGAGATAAAAGGGCTGAGGTTTGGTCGGAGTCATCGACACGGACGGGTGGTCGTTGGTGGTCAGGGGGTGCACACACCGGAGCAGGCGACGGCCGAGGGTGGATTTCCCTTCCCTCCCTCCGACGACTCACTCGAGACCTGGGATTTGTAGTGAGCAGAGGGACGACGCGACTCCCCTTTGACCTCCTTCACACGTGGATGGGAAGGTAAGGGCAGCCGAAGGGCTTTCTTTTCTCCGCACCACGTGGGCGCAGAGTTTCCCGGGCTGCTCCCGCTTCCCTCGCATCTTCCTCCCAAGCCCCTTCTGGTCCTCCGCATGAATCACTTATTAATTAATTACGGCAATTAATCGAAATGAGTAGATTTTTCTCCCGCCCGCCTCCGTCTTCCCCGCTCGCGGGGTTCTCTAGGGACGAAGGGAAACTCATTTCCCGGGTCGCCCGAACGCGAGTCTTATAATATGAGAGTAATTGGGCTCCTAATTAGCCCAGGGTTTTTTCTCCTCCACCTCATGCTAATGAGGAGGGAAGGCGGAGTTTTATTAAATATTTCGCGGGGGAACGGGGAATGATTTAATGAGGCCTGGTGTGGGAAGGCGGGAGGGTGGAGCGGAGATTAGCGGGAGTATCGAGATGAGGAGCATGATGGGGCTCATTGATGAGGTCGGAGATCTCAGAGCAGGGGCCCGCCGCACTATATGCCTAGACATTCCCATTATATCTTCATAGTTCATAAATTGGAAAGGCCTCGAAATCCCCGAAGAGCTATCGTTTCTTGATAGAAGGCCAAAAACTCGGGCTTTAATTTCCTATCTTGTTTCTATGCAAACTTTAATCGGGGCTCTCCCAGCGGAGTTGTAATAAAAATAGGCTGGTGCGGGGCGGATGAAGGGGAGTCCAGTTCTCCTCCGCAGCCTGCCCGCCCAAGAACTCCGACCCGATGGGGACTCCAGAAAGGTCAAATACTCGAGCCCTTGTAGTTATGCATGTTCCTAGATAAGTTCTGGCTGGGAATCGATAAATTTGTTTCGTGCATGTTAAACACCAATGGATCGATTTTTGTGTCAAATTTGGTGCGAGTGGTTGTTGAGACTACAGTGGCACATGGTGATGGTCGGTGAGTCCCTGAGCGGAGCTCAAATTATATATGCCCATATAATCAAACGGCCTCTGGATCTCATGTAATCAAACACTTAGCGGACTCAGGCTTTCCACGGAATTTTAAAATTTATTCCTCAGCGATATCCAATATCTCATTTTTAATTGCAAGCCCTGGGCCCGCCCCCTGCTCATTAACAGAGCCGGGGGAGATGGGAGAGAGATATTGCTCATATGCGGAGTCTGACCGGAAGCCCTTTGTCAATCCCAGGATCAATAGGGGATATAGCCTCTATCCAGAACGTGGGAGCTGTCTATAACCTATCAATCAATATGAGAGAGGAACTGCTGATGAATCAATGGGGCCGTGAGAGACGCGGAGCTCCGCCGACTCAGCCGGAAACTCTCTGACTCCGAGGAAAATGGAGCAATAAAAACCTTTCCAGCTACGCAGATCATGTCCATACGATGGACATGCAAAACCAACGGACACACTCAAAGAGACGTTGGAATCTGATGCCCCGAGTGACTCATTGTCAGTGCTTCACATAAGTATTCCATGCATCTGATAGGGGCGAAGCGAGACTCAATGAGCTGTGAAATGAGGCAAGTATCTGGGTGGGAATGATTGGACTCGTTTGTCGCGAAGGGCGAATTGGCGAATTGGGCGCCCGAAATAGCCGCCCGGATCAACCGTCGATCCTCTCCGATTCGGGTGATAATGGGGCTAAAACGGGAGCTGATCGGGTCCGGGTATTGGGCCTTTGGCCAAAAGTTGTAATTATGATTTCCAGAGGATGGATGGAAGCAGGTAGGGATGGCAGGGTCGGGCATATCTCTTCATCCACACCACTGTGCCAAACTGTTTAATTACAAGGGGGGGTCACGCGAGGCGAGCATTAAGGTTAATACCTGTCAATCAGAGCGGGCTGCTGTTGATAAACTATCGATTGGAAGGTGGGCGAATATGGGGACGTGCGTGAGGGACGGCGGGAGTGTTTGGGTACACAACGGTTGGCAACAGTGCCCGGGTGCGAAATATGCAAATATCCGAAAAACTATATTAGCTTAATTGCTCTTTCCCATGGATCCGTGGGCGAGGGGAGATTTTTTAATTCCGGCCCCTCGTCGATCCCTCTCGCTGGGATTTCGTGGGGGGAGGCGCGGATTGGAAAGGCCCATTAGTCCCCAGATGATGATGGGCAGGTATCGGATGGGGTCGATAAATCAATAGGATGTCGATCATGGCTTCCGATATACAAATGACTGAGCTGGCAGATGAGCCGCTCGTGTGAGAAACGACAATCCCCGGACTTATCTCCCTGCTTACTACCATCGATTATTCTGTCTTGATATGACACAGGGTCCTCGGGCTGCCCCAACCCTTTGAATCCTCCTTCCTTCTCATCTCCCCCTCCGTCACATCCGTCGTAATTAAGGGGATCCATGGCGACGGATCGCCCCCGCATATGTCACTTCCCCGGTCAATCGGCGATCGGGCGGGTTGATTGACTCGCCTCGCCCTTCCCTCATCTTTGACGAGGGATCCGGGCAGGGTGAGTTGTGTGGGGTCGGAGAGCCGCAGACTTGCGCGATTGATTGGTATCGGCAATCAATAGTATTCAGCCTATTATTGATTAGTTTGAGATGAGGAGAGAGTTATCAGAGACAGCACACACAGCAAACTGCGTCAGATTCGCACAGTCCCTGTTTATTTTACAACTCTGTTCCCCACTCGCTCCTGGTCGTCCGGGCGAAGGAGACGAGCACCCGGGAGGCTCCTCATTAGTCACATCATTACCAGACCCGCCGACCCGCCGGTAAGTACCTGTCCACAAACTACCCGTCTACGCTCTCCCAAAGCCATGCGGCGTGCCAAGTGTGCGAAGCCCATGTTAACCTGTTGAACTCGCGGTGGAGCCAAGAGGAAGGAAAAAATCCGAATTTTTTCACTCTCTCCTCAGCCTCCGCTCCCGGCCCCTGCTCGTTGGAAATAGCCGCTCCGGTGCATCTGCGATTCGTGCATTCTCCCTCACCGCCGCGAATGAAGGCGGCCTGAAGGCCGTTGGCATATTTCCTCCCATTGCCCCTCTGGCTCTTCCGCAAGGAAGGCAGGTGGAGAAAGCAGAAGCTACCTGAGGAGCCGCACCAACTACATGTCAACTCAATCTGCCCGCGTTGAGATGAGGATCATTCGCGAGATTTATGTCCCTCCCATCGGCCAAACCAGGGCTTGTAATTGGAGGGAAAAGATCGATGGCTCAAATTGCTGAGGGCCAGAAAATTAAATCATTTTTTCCCTTGTTTTCCTTCCCTTGCGCCTTTCCGCGGCGAGGCTAATTACTCATATTTACAACTGGAGGCCACCCGGGTTTCCCCCTCGCATGTAGAAAAAACCTCCATTGATCAAAGACGAGATTCGCAAAAAAAACCCTCGAGGTTTCTCTCCCTCTAATGACACGGAGGAGTCGGTGGACGAGGTTTTGAGTGAGGACCAGTAGTTTGGCCGGGTGGTCGTTAATTGAGCCCAACTTTTCACCCTGGCAGCCAGGAGCATTAGGCTGGCGGGGTGGCGGGGGACACGAGATTGATACGTATGGATGAGTGGAGGGTGGGGAGGAAAGACGTGACGTCTGGCTCGAGAGGAATGTCATCATTTGAGAAGGAAATATGTGGAGGCGAGCGGGGAGAGGAAGTGGGAGACTTTTCTGGAGAGATTTATCAAGATCAAAGAGGATATCTCTTTGCGGGACTCTTCTTCCTTTATTCGCTTATGGAATTATAATCAGGAATAAGATTTACACAGATAAATTTTCGGAATAAAAGTTTCCCTTTCGCGGGGCTTGTCTTTTGACAAGTGGAACCCGGGTGACATATCGTCTTTTGCCCAAAGACCCTCCTCTGCCATTCATTTCCGATGAGTCTCCCCACGGGCCTTGAAGCCGAGTCGGAACGGGCGGGCGCAATTACCTCCCGTTCACACCCTTGGGTTTTTTCGGCTGAACAGGTTGGGATGCAAACAGGTAGTCTGGCTATTGGTGATCGAAGGAGCTGGGAAATCGATCCATTCCATTTCCATATTCGGAGTCAATAGACCGTAATGCTTCTTGCGTTTTGGCACAATCCACCCCGGAATCATCTTGTCTCCTTCATGGCTCCCTAATCTCTTCGTGCACCTCGTCGCGGGCTGCGGCCCGGGCTGCTCGGATATTCAAGTATGCACCAAGGGCCATGAAATATGACTTTTCTTCCTTCATTCCCAAATCTTTACAGATCCACACTCAGGGACTTTTCTTAACTGTTATCCCTCCTTCCGCTCTCCCCGGGTTCTCCTCCTATTATTATGATCCCTTTGTCATAATCCTGTGGGATAGCCCCCTCAACCGAGCTTCCCTCCTCGAATCACTCCCGCCCGCCCATGATCGCTCCTCAGATAATTCATCTGTCGAATTTCGTATTCAAATATTGTACAACACAGATACGGAGCCATCATCCATTCCTCTCAGGGAACTTTCTCTGCCCGCCTCACCCCGCCTGCCTTTTCTATTACCCATCTCGTTAGTTTTTATTGATGCCCCACCGTCTCCCCACCGCTCCTTTTCAATCCTCCCTCTCCGCCTTTGTTTCTCTGCCGAGTCCATTAAATAGCATTCCTCTCTACCAAAATGGCCCCTTCAAAACCTTCCCGCTTTCCCACACTCCCCCTTTTAATTCACAACTCCTTGCCCGAGATCAAAAGTCGTCCAACCATTCCTTCCACCTTCTCCTTAATTTAAAACACAAGTAATCTTCTCAACCACATACTAAAGTGCTAAATGACTTTGAAGAAAAATCCGTTCATTGGATTGGGAAATGGGAGACAGGTGGCGAATCCGGGCCATATTCTTAAATATATGTAAATTTATTTGAGATGTACATAAATGTACATTGTATTCATTGGATATGTAAAGGCCGATGTGTACACTCGGATTGCATCTTTAGGAGCATGGAGGGAAGAGGAAATATGAAGTGAATTGAGAGATCCGCTGGAGTTTGAATGAATTTTTGATGTGTATGAATGTATTGGCGAAAGGGTGTCGGGGCAGTCTGAATGTTGTTTGGGTCCAGGGGAGAGTGGCTAGGGGAGTGGACGGGGTTTGTAATGAGGTGATTTATCGGGCGTCCTAAGTAGGAAGAGACAACAAGGCTGGGGAGAACCCTCCGAGCTCCCCATTAACAAAAAATGAAGAGACAGAGCCGGGCGCGGAGTCAGAGATCCATTACGAGCATTTGCATCTTTCTCGCTCTCTCTCCTATTAGCCATTGATTCTCTATGCAGAAGAGGAGCGACGGGCTGAGCCACCCGGCCTTCCTCCGCTCCTCCTCAATTATTGACAATATTCCTCTCTGACTCATGCCTTCACATGCATCATGCCAGGAGATCTGTGGAAACAAAGGGAATCTCCATCCCGAGATGCAAATACATTCGCCCCCATGCATGAATATTAGACACGTTGTTGTTCATTCCTTCCGAGCCTTCCAATTACTCTCTCATCTGCTCCGCCTCCCTCGGCTCCTTCACTCGCCTTCTTAAAGCCCAAACTTTCTCCACTGAAACGCGGACCTTCGCCCTTCATAATTCATCCATCGAGGAGATGAGCAAGGTGCCAGGAACCCAACCCGCCTCTTCTACTATTCATAACCCGTGTCCATCATTCTCCATTACACTTCATTGTTCACCTGGAATTACCCAAACAAACATCCTCGCACACTCGAAACTTTTCCAGCGAGGACTTTCTCTGGTCGTTGGGCTGGTCCGGGCCAGAGATGGCGCGGACGACAAAATCCGTCCTCGCCTCCTCGTCGCCCTCCTCCGCATCCCATCATCTCCATTGTCTCCTCGTCCTCGTTGAGCTCGAGAACAAACGTTGTCGAGTCCCGTCCTCTAATTCCACCCTCTTCTTGGCGAGGGAGAACAATGATCCGAACCCCAAACCCCATTGTTTCATCCTTCACCTCACGCATTATTAAATTACCTCGCTTTCCCATTCCTCTGCCTGAGATCCGTTCGTCGATCCGAAAGGAACAATAAATGCTTTTGGAGTTCTTTTTATCATATAAATATGACAGAGCCTTTGTTTTCACGGCGGGGAAATATCCAAGGGAAATTTAGCATTTCAACCTTCGCTTTGCAAACACAGAGGAGAAGGAATGTACAGAGTTGGACTCTATAAACCTCCTACTGCATAAACATGCCAAATTAAAATATTTACATCTATCCACATTGCAAAATCGATAAACGAACATTTACAGGTCGCTCATGAATAAATGCCTTATCTTGGATAAAGAAAATGGAGCGTGGAAACATAAGGAAACTTCCTTTTACGATAATCAAGTGTAAAACACAAATTGTTGGGTAGATTTGATGGGTATTTGGATTTGAGTTCTGAAATTTTTATTCGTCTGGAAAGTCTTAAGAAATCGTGTTTTCAAATAAGCCGGGCATTATTTAGATATTTGCATGAATGCATGAATGTTGTTTGTTGTTTAGATATTTGCTAAGATTTGCCAATGATGAATAGAAAGGCTGAAAAGTATTAATTTAGTTATATTTATTTATTTATCTAAAGTTGCTCCATCGTGATTTGAATGGTAATAATTGTAAATGAGTCGGGTGGAGGAAGGGCGTAAGAAGTCAATGATGATTATTCTCCTTATGATTATTAATCATTGGGTTGTTGAAGGGGAATGATAAGGAAATGAGACTTTGAGAATATGGTGGCTGAATATGGTGTATGTGTGGAAGGGGTAATTAGCGGGAAGATGCGGAGTTTTATATTCATAAGGATCTCCGTATTCATAAATGATGGCGGTGGTGAGATTTTCCATTTGAAGGAAAGACGTCTCTGGGTAATTCGAGCATTATCTTGTTTATTCTGAACAGTAATGGGGAGAGGGTAATTGCGTCATTGAGTGAGTCTCCGAGATGGTAAACTTTGATTACACAGGAGGAGAGATGAGGGCTCGGATCCGTTCGCCTTTCTTTTGTTATCTTTCATTTGTGAGTGAATGGAGAAAGTTGGAGGACGCGGGGTTGTGTGGGGGGAGTGCGGATTCTAATTTTTACAAATTGTCTCGTTTATGAATTGGGAGTCTCAGAATTGAGATAGGGTCGAAAAGAGTTGGGGTAATTCCGTCAAGTTTTTCGTAAGTGTATAAGTTTTGGACTCAATTGGTTGGCTTTGTTATCAAAGGGGTTTGAGTGAGACCTGGCCGGGGCTGCGGGTCTCTCAAAGTCACACTTATCTCCCCGAATATAAATAATTGCTTATCTCAGTGAAAGGATGAAAAAAACTTTTGCCATTCCCTCTCATTCCCCGCCTATCTCTCCCTGGCTTCGCCGTCTTGTGCTCCTCCTTCCACCCGGGGTTAATTAATATCGCAATTAGAAAAATATATTTCTCGCTGAGTGTCAAGATAGTGTTTGGAGTTGGTTGGAAGCGCTCGGTTCATTATCTCCATTCTTCTGGTGGGGGAATCTCGTTAATAAAGTTAGGGGCTGCGGTGATCTACGAGAGTGGATTGCGAGCCCTAATGATTAAATCATCCAGAGGGCCTGGTGAGGTGCGGTGGGCTGGGCGCCAAAGGTGCGGAGATGAGGAGGCTAATGAGGAGGTGACGGGCGTAAACAGGTTGCCCCCACGTCAAGCCCTGACTAATGAGAACCATGGAAATAATGGGGGCAGAGTGACAGGAGCTCCTCCACCTTCCCTCTTTCACGGGCTCTTAACTTTTTCGGAGATTGTCAGCCGGCGTCCCGAGAGAGCCCACATTTCTCATTTCCCCCCCAGCCTCCTCATCACCTTGCCTGGATGGATTTAATTAGGAGGGATATAGGAAATTAAACGCTGCGGTCACACTTGGGCAACTCCGAGCGGAGATGATTCCACCGAGCGGAGAAGAGCCGGGATTTTTCCCCGCCAGCGACTCAAGATGATGAGATGTGATCGAGGGGGCCGAAGGAAGTGTATAATTAATGAGGGCCTTCAGACGCGAGATTAATTCAATGTGGTTAATTCCAATCGATTATTCAGCACCGAGGGAGAGATGGATGGGAGCGGAAAGTGGGAGCGGGAAATGAATATTTAAACGTCTCATATCCTCTTCGGCTCAGGCTCCCATAATGAGCCGGAGAGCCCTACCTATCCATGTACCTATCATTAATTCAGCGATATCTCTGACGAGAGTCGCCGAGAGAGTGGGAGAGACTTCCGACCACTCCGAACCCGGGCTTTCTAATGATCATTTCGGAGACTTCCCGCCCGCCGGCCATCAACACACTTGGGAGCTAGGGAGGAAAATGAAGGCGCAATTAAAAATTCAAAAAATATAGCCAGGGCTGAAGGAGGGAGGAAGGAAGGGAACAGCGTGTTTTTATCTTATCTCTCCTCCCTCTCCTCATCATCTCCAGTCTTTTTCATTAATATTCGATGGCCCTCCGGTTGATAATTAGTCGATTTTTATGTCCCGTCTTATCTAATTACTTGGTTTTTTGGACGGGCTTACCCGAGTCCTCCAATTACAAAAGTCTCCGCCGAAACCACCGGCAAATCTTCCCTCTCTTATCTCTCCTTTTTTCTAATTAATTTGAGAGTCTTGGCGGAAAGTTGGGGAATTCCCTTGCTAGTGATCCTCCGCATGCCATTTCTCCTGGTTTGTGGCGAGAGGCAACTGTCAACCCAGCACATCTTATACATATTTACTTTCTCTCCTTTCACAGGTCTTTCGTTTATTAAATTCTTCCGCAATTCGCTTTGTAATTAATACTTTCTCAACTCCGACCTCGGCCTCACTCAGAATATTCCTCTGTGGTCCACTCCATGAACTCTAACTTCTCCGGTTATCATCCGTGGAAACCCGAGATGGCCAATGGAAGCACATCCATTGGGTGGCATCTCATGTTCGACGTGGAATTTCGAGCTCTTAAGAAATTACCCCTTTAATTCCTTGTGAGCTAAATTCTCTCCTCTGGAGGAGTTTTCTCCAGAGGAGGGAGATGAGTTATGCGGAGCCATTTTTGGGGCTCGGAGAACTCGAGTCATTTAATTTTTAGCCAACTTTTCCCTCCCATGATGAGGATGTGAGTGGGAGGGGAGCCGCCTGACCCGGCTCGCTCTGCTCCAAAGACCCAACCACTCTGCCCAAATTATGGATGGTTATCTCCGCGCTCCTCCGCGGGTCTCTTCTGTGATAATTCACTGATTTATATATTTTTATGCCCCGAGATTCATTGTTTCTAATTCGGAGAGTCGGAGGGAGGAGGAGGCGGAGGCGCCGAGGGTTCCGAAGCCTCATTCGAGAGCATTACGTCTTCCGACGTTCCGTACGACACAGTGATTTACTCCTAGGATTTGCTTTAATTTCTTTTCTCTTTTACTGCCAGCCGCTTTGATCACTTTTTCTCCTATTTTAATCTGTAATGATCTCTCTCTGGTCTAATTCAATTAGAAGATGAAAAAAACTCTTCGTTGCATCATTTATGTTGGAGAGCCTTTGAGCGTCGTCGTCGTCTCTTTCTCCCCATTTCTCAGATTCCCAAATCCCCGCCCTCCCCCGTCACCTTCTTCTTTATTCATTCAGACTCATTCTCCCCTTTTATCTCCCTTTCATATTAACTTACATTTTTATTTCCTCCGCTCTTCCCATACCCAATTTATTATTTATGCCAACTTCAAACCCAACACGAACTTATAATGACGATCGCGATGAGATGAGAATAAATTATTATTTGAGACATTAAAAGTCTCTTTTCCTCGCTAGCCAAATAACCATTTCTTAAAAATTTCCTTCCCAAATATTTTTTTAAAGATTTCTAAAAGTTTTTCCCCTGAGTTCTCACAAAACATCCTAAGCTCAATTTCTCACTTCTCCCCATTTCCTGCAGAACCTTTTGCCTCTCTAACAAGTTTGAAAGGGAATGAAAAATGCATTGAAATATTGTATGCATAAATGTATTGAAATATTGTATGCCTAAATGTTTTGAAATATTCGAACATTTGAGTATATGTAAATTATGTAATGTGAGTATATACTAATGTACATTACATTTATGTTTTGTTTAAATATTAAATATTATGAAATCAGAGAGCAAAAATTTTTGAATTTCTTTTATTTCTTTTTATGATTTTAGTGTAATACGTGGAGGAGTTTTGGCGGATTCTTGGTATATTTTGTGAGGAATTTCGGAGAGTGAAATGAGAGGAAAGATTGAAAAGAAAATGTTTGAATTCGAGTTTATACGTGCTTGACTCGGGTGTATGTGAAACACTGACTTTTATTGACTTTTTAGCATCAACATATTTATGTAGTGCGTATGCATGAACGCTCGTTTATCCCGACATTTGTAAGAGATATAAAAATGGGATGGGGATGGTTATAGGGGCTTGGAGCAGGTTGCATTGTGAGCCAAAAAATGCGAGAAGGAAAGTAGGAGACTCCCAAAGGCTTTTATTGCCTTCATTCACTATGATGCGTCGAATGTTTTTGAAGATTCATGGTGAGGATGATTCCCATTGATCAACTTTCTGGAAGAATCAATTTTGAGTTGGGGGCCTTTATTATAAATTTTAAAGTTTTGGAGGACGGTTGGGTGAGTGGGGAGAAAAGATTTTACTGGCGTCGTCGGGAAGCTCGCAGAAGGACCTTTCTCTTCTGCTGGAAGAATCTGTCAGGCTGACTCGCCAAGCTCCGTTGGGTCCAGAGATCCAAGAGTACGTTTGATGCGAGAAATTTCATCCTAATCGGAATATCCTCAAATTCCCGATGTCAAGTTGAAAAGTTCTTGTACAACCCGGAGTTGGAGTTGGGAGGAAGTCGGGAGTTTTGGAAATCTGAGATTTATTCCCTTCGACCTCGGAGGCGAAAAAGTCTCATTAAACTGTTGAGTAGCAATTGGAAGACTTTGGAGTAGAAGACCAGGAAAGGAGGAATCAGACGATGAGGAGTGTTTGAGTAGATCAAAGCCCCGTTTGCCAAAGATCCAGATGGAATATTAAACTAATTTCAAGGAGCCCTCGAAAGGGGGAACATTCCCGGCTCCCATAGAATAGGAGAAACCATTGTTCGAGCTCATTTAGGGATGAAAATGAAATTTGCGGCTTTGTTCATATAGCTCTGGCTCTCGAGTCCTCAAACCGATTATGTCACTTGGTATAACTTCCACGCTCTGTTTCAAAAAATCTCATTTGAGCATCAAATTGTGAGAGAAAGTAGGTGTACATATGTGTGGATGTTCATATGAGTTTCCCCCGAGTTGAAATTCGATCCGCGGCCTCTTCAACCCCCCGTTTAACCTTCAATCCATATGTAATTGTACACATATTTGTCTCCTTCATCTCCATGAGAGGGACATTCCGAAATGCCAGGGAGTTTTTTTTTCTACTTCCCATCCATCACTGTGTGAGTGCGCGGGGAGAGCTCCGCGTCTTCCGCCTACTACTACACCAACTCATCTCATTTATTAAATTTTCCAATCAAATCAAATATCCAATTTAAAGTCGCTTTTTCCCTCAAGTGCTCTTCTCGAGCGCGTTGGGCCTGGAAGGATTTTTCTCCCTCGTTTCAATTAGCCGAATATTATATTCCAAGTTGATCCTCTTTGACTCCGAGCTCCTCGAGGTTCCCCATACGCAATGAGGTTAATGGGAGACCCCGGGACCCGCCCGTTTGATCTCCTTTAATGTGATGGGAATTGGGAGTCGGAAATCATTCCGCCGCCTCATTTTTATTCTTCGAGGGCCGCTTCTCATTCCACATAATTGGAATTAAGCCCGGAATTTCTTTGAGGGAGAAAGAGAGAGAGAAAGGCGGTGGGAAAGGTGGGTTTGGTCGGCGGACCAACACCACTATGGAGATGGCCCAACAAGGATCATATCTGTTCGAGATCCTCGCTTGTCAAATATTCATGACAGCTGATTAGACAAAAAACCCAAGGGGGGCTTCGCTTTCCCGCTTGATTGACAGCTAACCTGGGACCTTTAGACATCTCCTTGCAGAGCCGAGCTGAGCATTCACACAGGCTGACATGATCCTCTTCAGGCTCCTTTCCCTTCCTGCCCAAACGACTCTGACATTTCTCATCAAACCCGCGTCCTCCCACATTTCCCCACATCCCTGGTCTCGGGACGGCTTGCGAGATCCAATCCCTTCCATTGACCATCCGCCCCAGAACAGAACCAGTTTGGGATCGCCTTTCAAACCGCGTCAATATCCCCCGCTCCTACATTACTTACTCCAATGATAGCCGATGAATTATTCATCCCACAGGGCCCGCGTGTGGTCTTCCCCAATCAAAATCAAATAAATGAGTTGCTCGAGCGTCCTTGGGAAATATTTTAATCTCCCGATGCCCACCTTCTCTAATGTGGCGGACGAATGTCCCATCAGACCAAACCGGCTCCATCGCCCTGTGACCGAGGCTCAATGGAGCGCAGTGGACCAGATTCTTTTGATTTGTAATTTGTTTCGCCTATCTTGTCCATCGCCTTGGAGTTCCTATGGACCGTTCTCGAATTCCGAACCACAAAACCACGGCATTCCTCCGTCATTCTTCCCTTTTTAGTCATCAATCTGTTTCGAGTTCCCCCTCTCAATCTCCGCATCCATCCGATGGGTTGCTTATTCACTCCGCGCTCTCGGCCACTCCCTGGGCGACTCGTTCCATTCACACCCTCACTATTCAAACAATTGGACGGAGAAAAGATCACAATTCAATTCACTCCTGCATAACACCATTGGAGTGCAATATAAGAACATGCTATATATAGTGAGGAAGAGCATTTATACGATGTAATTGGGCCAATCCATGTCCTCAATCTGTTCTTCCTATAAAACTTCAGTGTTCTCAAAAAGGATAAATATTGGCTTCATTGGGGCAAAGAGTTTGGTGTCATTTGGCAGTATGTATATATGTTGACTGGAGAGAGGTGGTAAGACGGAGATGAGGGACGGTTAATCTACTCAGCGGAGGGGAAGGTCCTTAATGCGGCGGATTAGAGAACGATGATTTACTCGCGTTCCTTGATGCGAAAATCAATGGAGCGGGACGTGGAGGGTTTTAATTGCATCCACTTCTCATCCGCGTCTGAGATGTGTACATATGTCGAGGGGAGTGGTGGGTGGGAGGGGGGATTGTCTCGAGATCATAAGTATGTGGTAGTTGGGTGAGGGAGGATTTCTTACACATTCCTTATCGAATGGTTAGATGTCAGAGATTGTTGTGATTCCTCTCGACTCTCCGCTCAAAGGGGCCGAGAAGAAAGGGAAAAAAGTATTCTTTTGAAGTCTGATGATGGGGTCTCTGAAAGAGCCATGTGGCTGTGTAGGCAAACAGGATCAAGAGCTCATCCCATGAGCTCGTTCATTCTTCTCGATCCGAGATAAGGAACCGAGGAAAGTTAGTTCATTTCTTGGTTAGATCTAAGCCTTAATTTCATACTTGAAAAGTTAAAGAATTCCTCCAACCCCCATTTTTAACCAAGAGACAATATCTCATTCATCTGGGCATATAAATGAAATCCTTATCTCTTCCTTCTGATGTTTCAATTAACTCGTTTCTCGTTTGATCCAATTGAGTCAAGGGACTCGAGACTTCCTAATTAATCTCCTCAACCGGCCCACTTGTCCGAGTCGGTCAAGGGCCCAGGACTTGGCTGGTACATGAATGTCGCGGCGTCCCGGGAGACTAGCCCGGCTCTTGCGTCCTCCTCTCCTCAAGGCCTCATGAATAAGTGATAGAGGAACCGCTGTATCGGACGAGGCCCGTGAATAAATGAAGAGACTTATTGCGAATCCGCGGGGTTTTCCTCTCTCCCGTATTAATTGGGCGTTCTCCTCCGTGGCTCGGGATGGGCAGAGGAGGGGAGCGGCCTTTATTTGTATTTCGCACTCTCGGGCTGGTTTATTGTTGTTGGGGAAGATGCGAGGACAAAGGAAGAGGGAGACGTACATGGAGAATGAGTCGATACTCTTTCCCAAATAGTCAAATGCTTTTAAAAGAAAGGAACCATTAATGGAGGCTCCATTCGGAGAAGAAATATACTCCGAGTGTTCCCTGCACCTTGGAGCGCCCGCGATTATAAATCTATCACCAGAGCCCGACGGTATTGGCGGAGAGAGTGCATCAAGAGATTTGTGCTCTCCCCGAAGCCACAGCCAAGACTTCCGACTCGGGAGAATGGGCCGATGGCTGGGTGGAAATCACAAATCCTTCCAAATCGACGACAGCATTATAATGATTTATCAAAACTTTCTGTGGGACGGAGGGAGGACAATGTAGATATTGAAATCCGACCACACATTACCACTGGAGAGGAGGAAAAAAGGGATTATATTGCCTTTTTCATTTCTTTATATTTTTTATTCCCCTCCCCCCCTCGTGCCTAAGCTTGCCTTCCCCTTTCTTTCCAAAGGCTCTTCTCCACCCAGGATTTCTCGAACTGTACCATATAATCCTGATAAATAGGTTGACATCCATTTTTTGTATTTTCTCAGCCGAGTCTCTCTTTCCTGAGAGATGAAAGGGAATTTATTCATTGAGCCCTCGGAAGGCTCTCTCACACTGTTTTCACTATCGATTTCACACTCGTCTCTCCCTCATGCCGAGCCGTCGATGGCTCCAGCAGAGGATCAATTGACACTCGACTGCGAAATGGCCAAGGTCATTTTTTCCACGTTCCTCCCTCGACTGGAACCCTTCTTGTTCTGTCTCTGGAGTTTCATGGACATTCTCTATGCCCTTTGGACTTGGATTCTGTGGAGACCAGCCAAGCCTGACGACCACGCTCTCCCAATTCTTCTCCACTTGGCCCATTTGAATGAATCCTCAATTTCCTCTTTGTGTCTCCCCCATCAATTCCTCCCTTAATTATTATTTATTATCGTCAATCATTTCCTCTGTAATTTGATTAGGAGTATTTCCTGGGAATATTTGTTCTAGAATTATTCCGAGCTTCCCAGTGGGCTAATTGGCAATGGAAGAGGAGATCTCTTCGAGCCTCTCCATCACGTGTTTCATTCCACACGTTGGCTATAAACCACTCATTCGCCCATACCTCTTTGTCTCAACGATTAGCTCCGTGGACGGAACACAAAAAAGCTGAGAAAAAAGGAAACGCACCAACATTTAATAATTTCGACTCGGCAACTTATGCTAATTCCTTCATGTGAATTCCGAGGGTGAGAAAAGTTCTTGGGAGATATGAGCCATTGGAATTGAATGTTCTCGAGGAGTCATTAGGCCCGGTGCATGGGGGATTCCGGAGGAATGCCAGAGTTAATTTTGGGATAAATATGAATGCAATTAGAACTATTGGCCGCTCGATAAAAAAGGGGAAAGAAGGGTGGGCTTGAGGTGTGCAGGGGTAGGTGGGAAAATGTAGGAGGATAGCCCTCATGGTTTTTTATCCACGGCGACATCCCGTAGAGTTGACCCTTGTCAGGGATACTTTTTTCGAGATGCATCTCCCTAGTCTGTATCAGCTTACAAAACTACGGCATTCCAACATCCATTTGGCAGATTTATCGTTCCCCATCCACTGATTAACAATACAGATTGCGTTTTTTTAAAATAAATCCCCATTGATTTATTTCGTATAAAAGGATCCACCATGTGTCTGAGCTCTCTTCCCATTGTACAGACCAATGACCATATTCTATCGTTTAACGCTCTCCACTTTTATTCCAACAATCTCCTTTATCCTAAACTCGTCCTTACCTTTATCTCATTTCGATTATTCATGCCACCTTGGCTATAAATTTCCCTCCTTGACCACTAGATTTGTTCCTCAAATTCCGACAAGGGAATTAATAAACTGCCCTCTGCCACTAAAGGACCTGCCTCATCACCTCCTTCGGATCCGCTCAATCCCGACGATCCCGATTCATCCACGCTCGCCCGACACCTTCCACTTATTGGAAACCGGTATTGGCCATGCGGCGGATCGCGGGTGGCCACCGACCCAAACAAATGAGTCCTATTAGGAGGTCGTGAGCCGATGACGCGTGTCGCGTTCCTCAGATCCATGTCAATTTAATGGACGGCGAGGAGGCGATCGTCGCCCACTCCTCCGCCAAACTGTTGCGTCCCAGGTGAACTCCGGTAACTCAATCCGGGCTAAGTGGGCTTAGCGCTGAGAATGAGAGAAAAGGGCAGCGGCTCCTTCTAAAGTGATTCATCGACCAGAAATCGAATTGCTTTGACGTGAGGGCTTCGAAGGGAAGCGAGAGAGATTAGGCAAGAAGGGTCAGGTGAGATGGCGAACGACATTTTTTCCAACAAACCCCCTTGAGTTGATTTATAGATTTGGGCCCGAAAATCTTTTTTAGCCCCATAATCTCGGCTCTTATCGGGACAGATGTCTGGTCCAAGTTTATTGTTATGAGACAAGGACTCCTCGGCTCACATTTTTAATATAGCAATAGAGAGGGGAGGAAATATTGCCACCATATGAGGATGAGCAATTAAGGAAGGGGAAGGAGAGCTGTCCATTGGGTCGGAGGACAACAGGTTTCCCTGGTGGATGCTAATTCCGGAGCCCCACGCTCCGGCTCGGATTCCAACCCATGACTCTCCACCGCGACGTGGGAGTCTGTCGGACCCCGCCATGGACCAGCGGAAGATTATAGGGCTTGTGCCATCAACACGGCCGCGTAATGACACGTTCGTGAGGGACGAGGGCCAATTCACCAACATCCACACGAGTCAAGTCGATAATCATTGGGTGCAGATCGATAATTTGAGCCTCGATATGTCGAGTAATCACGGCCCATTATCCCTCTTCCCAGTGTGGAAGGTTGGAAGGTGTAATGGAAGGAAGGTGGTTTTTCGGCCGCAGACGTCCCTCATTACGAGCTCCTCCGATCATCCGTGCATGGCAAATGTAATTTCCGATCAATCATCCCTCGACATTCCCCATTTTATGCTAATTTATGTGGCTCATTGAGCCGGGACCTGAGTGTGACGATGTCACGTCTTGGAGGTGTGAAGCGCCGCCACCGCCCGCAACACACCACTAAACTATCTAAACCCAAGACCCTTTCAGATGCGAGTGAGGGGCGGAGAGGAGGATGACCTCGACTGTCCGCTTCCCATAAACGAAGTCTTGGCGTAGAGGTAAGCTCTCCCTTCGTAATTAATTCCATTTCCTCTCCCAAATCCGGCGTCCATCCTATCCTTTTCTTGTGCTGGGCTCATTAAGGCCAAGCGAGAATCAGGTTTGACATCCGCAGAAACCCTGGTTATAAACCAAATACAGATGATGAGTTTCCCCGATGAAGGGGAAGGGATCGAATATGCAAATGCCATGAATCAAAACGGTAATTTATTCCATTGATTTACTCCCTTTCTGGCAATTAAGAGGGGTGGCCGAGGTGTTCGGCGATGGGAATTACTTAAGAGACCCTCATGCGTGGCATGGGCCAAGAAGTAACCAAAGCCCAATTGGGCATTGGGAAGAGAAGAATAAAAGGAGTCGTTTTGAAATGAAGGGCATAATTTGCGGAGATAAGGAGGAGCGGGAAAGGGGTGTATGCAAATACATGGGGGCTAATGCGGAGCGATACGGGGGAGAGCGGGGGACGTAATGAGTGGTGGGATTAAATCAATAAGTAAGAATTAGAATGGTTTTTCCTCGTGGTGTAAGATGCGGAGCAAATGAATAATGTAAATGGGGGAGGACAAAAGAGGGAATATCAAAGATGATGGGAGCTGGGTGAGATGAGGATATGTATATGCGAGGATTGCCTCATTTCCGAGAGGAGCTGGTGCTCTGGGACCGACTAACGGATCCGAGGCTGAGCATTAGAGCCCATGAATATTCATATATTTTCCAAACTTGCCAAGCGGCGGGTCTTTTTCGGCAGAGATGATCATGAGGTTTCTCTTTTTCCCCTCCCTCTCCGCCTCTATGCCTCTTAAATATATACATATCCTTCTCAATCCTAATCTTTGATTTCCGCGAGTTCCTCTTCCTCCCGGTCCCTGGTTGAGAGGGACGTCGACTAATTCGAGCCCATCGGCTCCCTTTCTTCCACTTTCTTCCTCGCTCGAGGACCCGGGCTCCATACATCCCACTCCGTATGAAGTGAATATGAAGTCATTCCAAGGAATGGTTCCGAATAGCCCCATCAATCTCCCTCCAGTAATCATCCAGGCCTTATGAACAAGAGGAGAAAAAACGAGGATTGCGGGCGAGTTGTGAAAATCAGGCGTAATAAATCATTATCAGGGAAATGAGGATCCTAGTGCAGAGGAGCCAAGGAGGTGTTCCTTGGTAGATAGCCGTGGTTTCCTTCTCGGCTGACTACAGGTAGCATGGTCCGCATGCTATCGTTTATTTACGTGAGACTTCATGGGAAAATCTATTCACACTAATGGCTACTCCCCATAGTCCCCATTCATTCCCACTCACCTTTTCTCAGACTCACTTGATTTGGAAAATCATCCTCCTTCGTGATTCATATTTCTGCTCACTGGAGCTTGGACTCGGCCGAGGCTTCATTAAGCCCTTGCATCTTATACTTCCCGAGTCCTCCGAAGGCCTGGGAAAGATCAAAGAGAGAAATGTGTGTAGTTATCACTCAAAAAATGACACCGACCCCAAAGACGAATTCTCCAAATAAGATGGATGACGTGAGCAATTAATTTTTCTTTTGAGCTCCCCCATTTTTTCCGCCTCTTTGTTTTTACGTCCTTCCTCCCTTACACCTCCGAGGAACCAGAGTCCAGTTCTGATCTCCAATACTCGCAATGCACACTGTGCTAGAATGTACATATTAACAAGAGTTTCATCTTTTTCCCCACACTTCTTCATCCGTCTCTCTCCATTTGTGACAAATTAGGAATAGGTTCGGAGGCTGGAAACAATAAGCAAGGAGGTAATAATGTTTTCCTTGGACTCGCTTCCCACGACTGGGCCTCCCATCACTCATCCGACTCGTCCTAATAGGAGAACCGATTTGTTTCTAATCGCTCGCTTTGCATTGCATGACAGGAGAAGAAACGACTCGGCTTCCTCAATCCCCCTCCGCGTACAATGTGATTGACAATGGAATTTCCTCCTCGAATTAATTCCGAGCCCCATTTTTTCATCTCCCTCACTCACTCAGAGCACTAATTTCATTTCCCCTCTCCGCCCGTCAAATGACCACCCTCTCAGCTTTGACTCTCTATTTAAAAACAATCATTGCCCGTCAATAAAATCCCCCGCCTTTTTCTCCCCGAGGAAGTTCTTTGAGATATCAGGGGCTTTTAATGAATTGCTTCGGAGCCCGAGTGACCCGTGTGTTCTCATTAGAGATCACTCGCGGAGTGAGCAAAGGGGAAGATGAGCTAAACGGATAATTTGATTAGTCTGAGAGCGGAGCGAGCTCGGATTTGAAGGAGCCCAAAGTGATGAAGTTTTTAAAAACAGGAATGGAGGCTGGAGGAATTAAAAGGACGGAAGGAAGGATTGTAATCAAAAGATATATCTTTTTATTTTAATGAATTTTCCTCATCTTGAAAGAGGAGGGAGATGAGAGGGTCGTGAGAGGCTCCGAGAAAGATCAAAAGACCAGTTGGATTTACATGGGCTCTCCCACACGTTCCTCCACATCCCCATCCACACGTTGGGTCTCCCTTGGGAGAAAAAAGAGCAGGAGCTTTCTCCGTAGCTGCCCAGTTCCAAGGACTCATTAATCTGCTAAGCAAATCTCGAGTATCAATTATTCCTCTAGAACGTCGCGGAGGCGGATGGGGGCATCAATGGCCATGGCGGTTCAAATTAAATGTAATATGGGGGCTCCTTTCTCCTCCTCATCACATCCCAATTATGAGAGTCCCCTTTTTCCAAATCCGATCCGAGCCCCCACTTTCATTATGAGGATCGTCCGTGCCCGATGGGCTTCCGACCCCATTTGATCTCATTCCAGCTCCGACTTGTCTTCATGCCCAACGGCGTCTCCCGTATTTTTAATCAGCCGACTCAATCTGGAGGCTGTAATTAAACATTTTAATTTCCAAACCCTGTGGAAGGACATTTTTACTAATAGCGACTCATTTCTTTCAACTCTGCCGGATTAGGTACTCGCGATTACTTTTAATTACCATGGACGAAATATTAGAAAGATCTAATTTCCAGATCATTCCTCCGCCATTTCCCCTTTCTAGCATTTTTCTCCCAGGCTTCCGCGGCCCTTTCATCTCTCATCTCTTCAAAGGACTCGGTTCTCTTGTTGTAGCACAAAACACGACTTCCAACGACTCTCCTTCATCATACATGCCCATTATGCAAAAAGTTTCTAATAAGGCATCCGAATGCTCCTGAGGTGTTCGCTCTCCTTCTATGTCGAAGCCCAGCTCCCAGCTCAAAACCCAAAATGAACTCAAAGGCCAAAGATGCATCTTGTCGATCCTTCACACACTCGAGAATCTAGGAATGATGTTGGGTGGGGGAAATGCGGCCCAAGACATGGAGAAGCAGTTAGGGAAATAGCCGAGGAGTAATCATGGTTTTCAATATGAATTGGGACATTAGGAGCCGACTCGGAGGTTTTTCTGCAAATGATGGATATTAATACAGAGGAAAGAGGGTTGTATGTGGGGCGTGAATAGGGAGATTGTCCGTGTGCTCTAGAGGGAACAGAGCCTTCCGCACAGAGCTAATTCCTCTGATTGCCTCCTTTGGTGCCTTTGCGACCAAGGATGTTTATTTTATAAAAGAACCTTTTTTATTCCCCAAAAGCCTCTCTAA
Source organism: Neelides sp. FZ-2019 (assembly GCA_009869795.1). Lineage (NCBI taxonomy): Eukaryota > Metazoa > Arthropoda > Collembola > Neelipleona > Neelidae > Neelides > Neelides sp. FZ-2019. The sequence goes on along the minus strand of VJMY01000028.1, from coordinate 101,087 downwards.
TGATAATTAGTGCTTAGGCAATGACCATCCCTCCCCATGTCTTCAACGCTGGAAATCAAAAGCGAGAGTAAAAAAGAGCTTAATTGTCTCTCAATAAATATTTATTAGGCGAGTATATTGTGGGGAAGCGTATAATTTGGAGGCCGGTGAGGAATCCATGGAGAGATTAACAAAGGGGAAAGATATGGCTCCAGGAGCGGCGGAGACTCTGGATCAAGCGGACCAGAGCATATGCTGGCCTATACATGCGTCCCCCAGACAATGGCTAAATGATTGGCCCATAAATTTTTATTCTTGTTCGAGGGAGCGGATTGACATTTGGAAGATGGTCGGAGGAACTGGAGCGATGGGTTTGATGGATTTCCTCCGTTTTAATTACACCTACAAATCACACTTAGGGAAGCTGGGTATTGATGAGCGAGTTTCTCGAAGGAATTGATTGTCGTGAGGGTTGAAGGGTTGAGGAAAGGCAGAAGCAGGGGCTGAAGGCAATGTAGTTTTAATAAGGAAAAAAGTGAATGATTGCATAGGAAGCCATCAGTCAAGGGATCTGACACGGCTTCATTGGATTCTCCTTCTGTTCCTCCGCCGCTCGCACACAACTAATACATATCCAACATATAAAGTATGTGTTTGTCTCATTGAGGGCCGTCGCGAAAAGGAGAGCGGACGGAGTCTGGAGTTTTTATTCCGAATCAAAGACTTTCTTTCATTGATTCCCCGACGATCCGTGGATAATTAAAAACATGTTGTTGGATGTCCCCGCAGTGGGATCTCCTCATCAGGCTCAGCTTTATTAGGGGGAAGGAAAAAACCTAATTGGTCATAATTGGATATGTGCGGTAATCATCCTTGGCATTTGTGGCCTTTGGAGCCGCCGAGCATCTGGGGATGTGGAGCGTCGTGGAATGCAAAACCACTCGGATCTTCCCTGGTCATAATTGTCGTGGATCCATGGCGATACCCATCCGGTGACATTGGGATTTCTGGTACAGGTGGACATTTCTGAGCCCAGACTCCCTCATCTAGCATTTCACAAGAGATTTGAGAGACACCCCCGCTGATCATTTTATACTCCTGCCCAGAGAGGAAATGTGAGACGAGGGCTTTGGAGACCAAGGCAACCGGAGGAGGAATCTTGACAAGGATCTTATTGAACAAAAATCCTTATATTTCTATTTCGTTTCCTCAACTCGTTTCCTCATGATTTGTGGGGGACGTGGGTTGACGGCCCTCCCTCGCATCCGATCCCATATCTCTCCCGCGCCCGCCGAGGTCAAATCCCATTTGCATCAAATTGCATTCCACATTCCTCACGTCCCTCTTGTGTCCCCTCGGTCCAATTCCCGTCCCGATTGGAACTAATCGATGAGATATTGGTGGGAATTATGGTTGCGGAGGACCAGCAGGGCGTCTGGGCTCCTTTTTTCCTCCACTTTTCACTTTTTTACACGCATTCGCTCCGTGTCCGCCGTTTTATGAGCCCCTCCAAAACTACCTGCTAGAGAGATAATTCGAATCATGGACTCGGCTCGATTCCTCTAAATTGTATTTCGCGAGTCGTAAAGGAGAGTTGTGTGCGGAGCGGGAATTCGGCCCCGCCGATGCCCACCACCCCACGAGACGACTAAAGTTCCTCATTGACGATGTCGATGAATTTTTCCCCATTGTTCCTCCTATCTATTTTATGTACTTCCTCGCCCATAAATACTCGGCGGTGGAACCGGAGGGACGTCGAGGAGAGCGAGCCCAATTTTCACTCTCCAAATTCCCAGTTCGCCTCACAATCTCCTCTCCCTTTCCAATACATCATGCATTAAATAATGCATAAACCGCCCCGAACCAACCCACAGACCCATCGAGTCCCTGTTGTGTGTATAATTATTTTCGGAAGGAAAAAATGATTTTGCACTCCTCGGCGGATCGCAGAGGAGAATCTCTTTCTTTTATTGCTTCAAACTTTCCTGGCCCCATTGGTGGAAAATATTCATAAAACTTGTGAGATCTGTTGGTTCAACTTGACACATTAATCTTTTATATCAGGGAGCTCGCTCGCTCCCTACATCTCCTTCATTTATTCCTCAGCCCCACTCAGCCGCCCAAGTTATTCCCTTTCCCTTTCCATCACTCATCCATCCTCTCAAATCCTCGTTTGGTCAGAGGAGGCCAACACGGGCCTAATTGCCCCGCGAGTGTCTCTTTGGGTTGTTCGGTGGGGTGAGTCGAGGTGGGATCATAAAATGTGAGGTATTTTGAGGGGAATCATCGCGGAGGTTTTGATTTCCGCCTCTGAGCCTTTGGTCTTCCGCGGAGCCTTAAACTCGCCCCACAATTGCCAATAAAGAGTAGGTGGGGGAGGGGAACGATGCAGGTGCGGGCAAAGGCGGAGGGCTCCGAGGCCATAAAACCCCGCTCTGAGCATCTTGGAGGAGAAAAACTTAAATCCCAAAGCTATTAGTTTCCTCACTTTCCTAATGTTTCCCTCCCTGGGTAGCGTTGTATTGGTCCGGCGTTTATCGGACACCACAGACCCATATTCCGATATCTCGTGATTCCTCGGCCTCTTAATTCTCCCGGCTTTTCTCTTTATGGCAAATCAATGTTTATATGACAGGACCAGGTTTCGGACCTCAATCCTCGGCCCAATCACTTTCCCTCCCCTTCTCTATATTGGTCATTAATTAGCCGGGTGTTGATAGATCGTATCATAAAAGCCGGGACCACGGGGAACTTAACTTCCCACTCCAAGGAGGCGGAGGACGATGGCTAATGGACAAACGAGATTTGCAGGATAAATCAATGGGGCGAAGTGATGGGAGACAGGGGAAGAAGGAGAATTGGGTGTGTGAGGAGGCGGCTGCGGCTCCGTACTACATTATGATGGCTTATAACTCCATTAGGAGATGATAAAATGTTCGAGATTCTCCCGTCACCCGCTCTCCCGTATAACTAATGTGGGGCTGAGAGCCGGCCGTTCTGACCCTTGGGTCCAGGTCATTTCTCCTCACTTTTCCCGCGTATAAATTTTCCGGGGAGAAGCTAAGTGTGCGGGAGAGAGGCCGGAGCGGAATGACCATAAAAATAAACTACAGGAATGGATGTCGGGGGAAGACAGGGCGTAAATGAAGGGGCTTAGCTCCCCGCCCCATACATCTGTCTCATCCCCAGATGACCGCTTGAGCTCAAGGGCCGCCGTAATATGTGCAAATGCCCACCGCGGAATTATCCTAATGGCCCCTCGAGCCAATTATCATTTTTGAGCGGCCGCGCGACAGTGGCGTTCGTGCACTGGACATTTCCGGCCGAGGACGGCGAGACGCCGGCCGAGCACATCCATGAGCAAAGATTAGGTATGTTGGGCTTCTCTGCTTGGGATGGCGGAACGGAGAGATCCTGCGAGATTCGTCAAAAGTATTCTAACTGCTAATGGCTCATGGTAATGGGGGGCTCATAAGTCTTTCATTACAAAAGATATAATTATCATAGACGGCCGGAGGAGTCATGGGAGCCAAATGAATGTATTAGAATTCGACCAGAGTGCCGGGGCATTATTCTTTATAGACGCGTTTTTGACATTTTAATACAAATGGCATCTCCAGAAACAGGGAAACACCTTTTGAGGTCGAGTTTTTTAGAGAGTAAGTGTGAAGGAGGGAGACGGCGGGTAGCGCTAATGCTCGCCGATGGTGGAATGTGCTTGGACGTGCCTCCGTCTCAGACTCATTTTGGGTAAAAAATGTTATTAACATTCTGAGCTCATCCTGTCAATATAGCAGGGGAACGTTAAAACTCGGATTTCCATCCCATCTATATTTTACGGCTTTTGAAAGAATGAAATGAAATTAATAGCCAAGAGCCATGGTAAACAAAGCTTCCTGAGCCGAGCCCCAATTCACGTCCATCTCATCATCCACTGTCAACCGGCGCACTTGCCCATTTCCATAATCCTTCATTTATTTCTCTATCAAGTATTAATTGGACATGTGAAATGGGTCTTTTCGCGCTTTGAGATTCCCAGCCTGCCTAGCTCCTTGCCTCCTTCATCACGACAATAATGAGCAAGGGTATTGAAATTGAATCAGAGAGGTCTTTGCATAATCTTCGCCCCTCATTTGCATCCATCCATAGCTATCCAAATGAGAGCGAGTGAAAGAAGGAAAAATGGTTTCTCACGGGCTCGGAGCTTCCTCCGCTTCCGAACCGATTAAGAGCCGGGACAAAGGGGGAAGGAAGGGGATGCAAATCACGTTCACCCCCTTTGACCAACTTTTTCCAAACACACAACAGGTGAGTTGGGGAGGTAATGGATTGGTCTTATTTGCATCTCCTTCCCAGCTCGCCTTTCATTGCATTCAGGGCTCAAGAGACCGGAGAGCCAGGATCGATTTATCCCTTTCTCCTCAATCTCTCAAATACGCTCAGCCTGGACCGGAATCTGCATATCTAAGGGCTGGCCCATAATTTATGCATGCATATTAAACAGGCCAGGCTTTTAAAGTCTTGGGAACCATTCTCCTGCCGCCATTAATATTTGTATTGGAAATTGTCCATACAAGAGCGAGACCGTATCTCTCCAGCTGGCTCCCCTCTCCATAATCCCATTGAGTTCCTTCGTCATCGGAAGAAAGTCTGATTGCTCCCTATTATGCCCCGTTCCCTCCGGAGCTCCCACTTTTACGCTCGCCTAATTATCATCCCCATTCGTCCACTGGGCAATCGATGCTTCTCTGCATCTGCTCCTTTGCCCAAGACGAGCAATTACGAGAAAAAAACTCGAGAGCAATAGCCCTAATGAATTAATGGCAACTCGTCGTCATTTCATTGTGAATGGTTCGTTTATTTTGTCGTTTTGGTTTCCTGAAAAAATGGCTCGTTTTTTGCGAGTGTGTGGCGGAGGAGTGGGAGAGACATAGGACAAGATGATGATAGCCATCAGGGTTTTCTTGGGTGGATGTTTAGGTGGAAGTCGAGCGGGACGGTTCGTGTGGGCATATGGGGGGATTAATTGGATTAGGAGCATCTGGGATGAGTGTGGGGAATGCGATCGGTTATTGATTGAGAGCCGCCTGGGGGCCGGAAGATCCGGATCAGGTGAAGTGGGGTGGAATGTAGGCGCGATGAGAGCCACCAGCTCCTCACCCAAGTGAAGTCTTTATAAGAGCGAGTGTGAGATAACAAGGAGGGTAGTTCTGGGGGTGAATCAGCGAATTTCCTCAATTGAAATTTCCTCTTAATAATACACTAACTTGTTCAGGGGAATGGTGAGCAGGAAAAAAAGGCGACAAAATGTTTGATCAATTGATGGTTTTGAGAGTCAAGATAGGTAAATTCCGAAATCAAAGAACTGAGACGGGGTAAAAAATCATTCATGTTCTTCTCCCCCCTTGAGCCGAGATGATGAGTGAAAAGGGTCTGTTTGTGGCAGTGTCTCCTCTCCTGCATTGTCTGGCTACATCCGTGGAGGTACCTGTGGCTGTGTGGCTTGGCGGACTCCACTCCAGTTCAGAAGCCACTCATTGTCTCTCCTCCGCGTCCACGGTGCAATGGGAATGCGTCCAATGAGCAGTTCTGTCTCCCTCAAGGAGCAATGCCACCCAAAATGCTCAGCCTCAAAAGACTTAAACAAATTAACGCCATTCTCACATGACGAATGAATTTCTTTATCCTCCGTTTCCACTTCTCACTCTCCTCCTCCTTGGGAAAGTAAAGCAGATGGATCCATCCAACCCAACATCCACAACCAATGTATTGGAGATAGTCCAGTTTCTCAAGACGCCCTCATGTCTCCTAATTCCACAATCACGATCGCGTCCCTTTATTGAAGGTCATTGGGGATGCGCGGAGGGAGAAGGGGAGCTCTTAGTGGAAAGGTGACCAACCGGAACTGGGCGCCCTGTGGGGGGTCGCTCCCACCCCCCAATATTCTAATAATAAGAGATTCTGAATATTAGGGGGGATAAGAGGAATCGTCGGGCAGGATGAACGGCCAAAGGGGGAGTCGCTGCGGTGAATGGAGTGTGTGATGACGAGATAGACATCACATGCGATGGACTAAGGAGCAGATGAAGGTTTTTGGCCAATAAATGCATCACTTCCGAGGTGTACGCTTCAGAAATCCTTAGCGGAAGTGGGTAATAGCTCGCCTGCACGAAAAATAGCATGATTGCTCCACATTGTACGGGGTAAAAGGCAAAAACGCAAAAAGTACAAAAGCGGTTTTTGCGCTCATCATCTCATCTCCGTCTCCTCTTTTCTTATTCCTCCGAAATCTTCAATCAGCGTGAGAGACGATCATATACTCATTGTGCATGCCTGAGTCACCTATAGCTCCCCCCCTACCTCCACTACATATACAAATTTATTGTGTCCATTAGCCGGAACGCGAAACATTTAGCCTCTGCACAAGAGCGTAAATTCCCCTCTATTGTGAATATGAAATGACGTGAGCTCGCGGAGGTTCCCTCGGAGGGCCTCCCCTAATTAAATGTCGAAGGTCAGCGCAAGCGGGAGCCTGCCCGGTGTCGTTGGCTTATTAAGAGAACCATGTAGGCCCTGGGGCACCAAGGAGGGAATTGGGAATAATCTAAGGAAACGGAAAGGAATCAGTCACACTCGACTGAGCTCAAACAATCGAAGTGGTAAAAAACGCTGGTGCGTCCCAACTCCTTCCCACTCGCCATTCGGGGGAGCAGAGGCATAGTAGTATGAGTACATTAACTAGAGGTATGCAGAGGGAACGGGGAGCGGAAGTGGCCCCCTCCCCCGACTTAACTGATTTCCTTTCAATTCCCATTCGATCGCTATCTGTTCACGCAAAATAACCTGAAATTATGATCCCATAAAGGGGAACCTGAAAGCTAACCCATCAACATTTCCCAATGATATCCTGTGGGATGAATGGCGGCCGCCTGAGTTTCAATCAAAGTCACTCTCGGAATGCGCCTCAAATACCCCGATGAACCCAAGTGGCCGCGAAGGAGCCAAAGGCCCATTTGGTGTGGGGAAGTGGAGGAAGCAGAGGGGAGCCGAGAGCCTATTGATTTTTTATGAGTGACATCAATTTGTTCATTTGGTCGGGAGAGTTGAAGAGCGCTCAGAACTCTTTTTTCCCTTTATTAATGATTGTAAAATGTTCTTGATGGACTGACATGGACGTCGTAGCGAGTCGCCTCGAACCTGAGAAACAGCCAAGTTCTAGTAGCCAGGGTGAGATGCGATTCCCTTGGAAATTTTATTCGTGGGAAAAAGGATTTTTTGTACTCATATTTTTGTCATCTTTGTCATATCATCATTATGATCATGTAAGTTGAAAGAACCCTCAGATCTTCTCTTTTTTGCAATCGCAGATGATGTGAGCAGCCCGTGAGGAAGACGTTCCTCGCGCCCCGATGACCCTTCGCCATTGAAGGCTCTTGATGCGCGAGTCAAGTGGCTCAGCCCTCAGCCCCCGCATGGCCCTCGACGACCTTTCGCGTGAGGTGAGTGTCAAGTGGGCACCCAACTCCACCCACCCACGGTGGAAGGACCCAGCGGAAACCCCCTTCTCCTCCAACACAATGGAGCTAAGGAGGATTCCACTTCCGGTCCAAAAATGAGATATCTATCATTCTAATGAATACCCCGATTTTAATTGACTCCCATCTCAATACCTTGGCAAGACATTTTCCCATGCGGCGTTTGGCGTGGAGAACCTTGTACACCTCCCCTCCTCAATGGAATGGACTCTTTAGGCTAATTGGGGATATTGGCGGAGGTATTAATGGCCCTCGTAAAAGGGAAGTGAATGACTCCGCACTGATAGAGACATTATGGAGTGCGGTTAATTGAAATTAAATTTCCTCACCAGAGCTCAATAATAATGAGAGTGAGGGCGGCTAATGCACTACGAGAGCCTCATCATCCCCATCAGCCCCCAAAAAACCTCTGCGGACACAGGGAAGAGTATAATTCATTGTTCTGCATCTTTGTAATCGAGGAGGCTCGCCGACTTTGGTCAAAACTAATCGTTCTGTCACGTTGTGCACTTTTTACCAAGCCCGGGAGATAATGGATGTGCGGGGCGAGAGAGTCCTGAGATTCCATTTTTCCTCTAATAATTAGCACCTCACCTCCAATAATTTCAATAATGAGGGCCGGAATGAACTCAATCAGAGGACCTTGAATTACGGGCCAGGGAGGCATTACTCCGTCTCCTCGAGCCATTCGGATCTAGACAGCACTTATCTCGAACTCCACTTATTGTTCGAGCCCTTAATGGGCCAGACATTACCGGGCCGTGGGACCGACACTCCTTCGATATTCAACCACTCAATTGGAAACCAATGGAAACCAAGGAAGGGATGACAAATCCAAAAATGTGTCTCTCATCACAATTAAGATGCCCATATGTCGTGAGGCATGAAGGGAGGCTCTCATTTCCTCGGATTTCGTGATGGCTCCTTCTCCTCCTTTTCACATTTTTTCCCTCCTTTGATTTCCTTCGTGTTGGGTGGACGGAGAACCGGAAGTCTGGCGTGACACTGCAGAACAGCCTCCTCATCTTCCATCATCTCCGCATCGGCTTTCTCCGACTTCCCTGACCCACTTGGTCGGGTGCGTGAGAGTCCGGCCACCCGCCAAGGAAAACCCAACGTCTCCACTGGGTTACCCCGCACACCCAAGATCCTCAGTGTCTTGGTTATAGAAGAAAATCGATGGAGAAGAGTTGAGAGGCTGGTGCAGGCTGCGCTGAAGAAATCACCTCCTCAACGTCTTCAGCGCATGGTGAGGAAGTCGATGAAGCAAGATATAGTAGATCGATTTTTTCGCCAGCCAGAGAGATTCGTCGATTCCTTTTTTGAGCCTCAAAGGGGTTTCGCCCAGGCTCATGATCGAACCTTTCGATTGGAAAGTGACCGAAATCGATTGGGCATGCGATTTCGTACTTTCCAATCACACCGCCTCATTTTTGCGCATCACCTCTCCTCCTACTTCTTTTTCTCTCATAGTCCTCTTGACTAGCCTTTTTTCTAATGGGTTGCGAAAGTCTAGCGTCTCCTTCGTCGCATCCATCTTCCTCCGATGCCCACTCGATATTCCGCCCTGATGCAGATGAGCTCCCGAGGGTGGTCGAAGGGAAAATGACAGGCGAGACTGGCAGGGCGGAAGAGAAAGCCCCGACGAGTATTTTTGTTTATTGTTTACAGTCCATTGATTTGAAAGAGTCGGCGTTCCCCTTCCGCTGAGGATCCTCAGAAACTCCTTCATATTCTTATGAATAATAGTGGAATATTTTTATGCCGCTCTGGAGCCATTGGGGCTCAGCTCGTTACTCCCGTATCATTCCACCCTGGTTCGAATATACGAAGGAACCAGGGCCGGGAGGCTGGGATCACCATTGCATCCAAGACATTCCGCATGGCATTGGGTGAAAGTGAGTATCCGCGAGCGCCGATTTTCATTTAAATCCGCATAAAGAGCTCCTCACCTGGACAGCTGGCCATTGATTGGATTGGCATTTCGGATTCCCATTAGAGAGGCTGAGAGGGAAATGAGATGTGGGGGACGGGGAAGGTGAGGAAAAGTCATTTCGACACAATAAGTCATAAAATAAGGAAGAAACTCATAAAAATATGAAAAGGCTGAATCTTTATAATCCCCATATTCTGATTGTCCTCTGTAACGAGTGGAAGATGAGGGAGAATAGAAAGGACCTTTTGCTAAATTGCTTTTGTCGCACAATAACTTTTTTTTCACTCCTTGGAAATTGGTTTGTCAAATTTTATGCTGCACCATTTTTTCATAGACGGAGGGCGGAGGTAGGCGAGAGCAGAAGTAATTTATTCCCTCTGCTCTTGGATTTGAGTGTAATGTGAGACTAAGAACAGGTCTTCCTTGTTCTTTTACAAATTAATTTTTGGGGGACCCGAGCACCAGAGACAAGTGGAGAAGGGTTATAAATTTCTCCATTCTCGAGCCCCGAACCGGGGAACCTCCGACTTCTCCCACTCAATCCGCCCAATTTCCTCAGCCAGCTTGATGGGAGACGAGTCGGGGATTTGGGTCAAAGTACCTGACAGTTCTTCTCAATCTCCACAGCCATCCAGACGGATCTGAGAGACTTGATTGGGAGCGGGGCGGAGAGACTCAAAATATGGCGTTTTGACAGAAATCCAATTTACAGCCCGTGACGTGAACCGTCAAGGAGGAAGGTGGGGCCAGCAGGTGAAAATCCTCATAGCGGTTCTGAGTGTCTTGGAGTATTTCTCTCGATCCGCAGAGCTGGGCATAGCCAAGTACTTATGATTCCATGCGTCGCGTCCCCGACTCTCTCCAGGGCGAGATGGGAATGTGATGAGGTGGAGAGGCTGGGAGTCGGAAGTGCCAAATAAATATCTCCTTCATGGACTTCTCCGTCGGTGAAGAAAGACCCGGGTTTCCTCCTCCGAATACATTACCAGCTCCCATTCACTCCCTAGCTGAGGAACAATTAAAAAGAGAATTAATTACATTTAATTATCCCATCCCGGAGCGGGCCGGCCTTTGTGTTGGGGCTGTTTAAAAAAGTTGGAAGTTGCGGGCGGAAGGCGGGCGATCTAATGGGAGCGTCTAATGAGAGGTGGACCACGGAGCTGCATTGCACGAGTTGAGTACCAGGGTGTATTGCGGTATAAGTCCGGGCGGCATTGTGAGCTTCGGGTCCTCGGCGTTCCTCTTCTGCTCCTGTCCCACCGACCAGGCAGGAGCTCGCTGAATAATGTATCATTTCATTAGACTCGCGGAGCTTTCCAATTTTTCTCTTCCTTCATGTTTGCCTTCCTTTTCTTTTCTCTCCGCTCTTCATACGTTCGGATCTATATCTCTCCTATTTATAAACTCCGTTTTTCTCCTCACTTGACGTCACATTTTGCACACAAGTGAAGGGGGCCCGCGTCTCGGCCTATTCAAAATTCCCAATCGTCCCAAAACGATCTCATAATATTTCCTGTCATACACTTTGCATATTACCCGCTCTTCTTCCGCCCCTCCCGGAATCCCCTCCAAAGCTCTACCTCTATTATGAATTTATGACATTTCACTTTTCCTCTACGACGGATCATTTCTTCCTCCCAATTCCATTCAATTCCGACGGGGACGTCGTGGAGGCTTATGCCTCCCATCTTACTCTAAATACTCCCATTTACCGACCCAGCTTCACATTAAACATATGCAGGAACATATATGTTCTCCTCTGAGATCTACCGCGTCCAGATTCCTCTGCGGAGAGGGGAACGTGGAAGAAACCTTGTGTGCTGAGGCCCGGCTCTCCCTCCACGTCTCCGTCCGTTCCCCCTTTGAGACTCCTGATGACCAAAGGAGTGGAACTCGAGTTAATTGAGCCATTTGATTTCCTCGGCCCGCACACACCCAAGACAAAGACAAAGACAAAAGGATTAGAAGGGGAAATGAGGATCCTTATCTCTATTGGATTTGATTGAGGGAGCGAAGCAATGAGCCGTTGCTCTCCGGCGCATATGGGACCAAGGACTCTGTTCCCCAATATTGAGATGAGAAGGATCGGGAAGATCCGCTCTTCCAGCTCTCTGAGCAGACGGAGTGCATTAAGACGAGAACCCATTTAAACACGCATTCAAGTTCACTTTGGCCCATTCACGCCTCGAGCCCAGTTCCTTTGAGGGGAGCCGAGTTGTTCGAATGGGTGATTAATGTGCTTGGGGACTCGCGACCCAGAATGGATTGACCATGGTCATCACCATCTCTTCATCGAGTGGTGACAGGGGTTGAAAGGGCTGGTGTTCGACGGCTCCTGGAATCATTCGATGCCCATTGAGTCTGGCTTGATGGGATCCGTCCCGGTCACGTGGAGGGGGATGATGAGACACTTTGCTCCTCACCTGACACTTCTAGCCTGTCTCTCCCTCATTACATATTACATGGCCAATAAATTGTGGGTGAGAGAGGGATAAGGGAGGGAGCGGGAAGCAATCTTCTTAGTAGCACGCAATTCACTCATAAAGGCTCTTGATTTTTTCTCTCATCTCTGACCCTCGTCGTCTGGCTCATCCGGCGAAGGAGGGAGTTGTTAAGCGGACTTAAGACCCGCTCAGCTTTAGGTATTTTGATCCGGTAAGAAATTTGGTAAGAAATCCTGGAAATACCATAAATTGTGGATTTAGCCAAGTTTTTGCAGGAGCGGATTGGGGAAGGATAATCTCGAGAGTGGGACGATGATTCGTCCGTGGGAAATGATTTATTCCTCAAATTGGGACCCAGGAGTTCAGTGTACTGGGGAAGTGATGGGCCTTGGATTGGTCCTCCCATGTGACAAGTGGGAGAGGGAAGAGGCAATCAGCTCCTCACATCCTCCACGCTCAAGACGCCGTGTGGAACGCACGGAACGACACACGACAATGAGATGAGCACTCTGATAAACCCCGACCTCTCCGTCAAACGCCCCCAATTAAAACTTTAACTCACAATTAATTCTAATAGAGCCCTGGCTCTTCCTTCCACGAGCCATGGACCAATTTTTTTCGCTTCTCGGAAATCTTAATTGCTCCATAATGAAACTCGGCGAATTTCAATTACATTTTCATCAGGTCTGCATGAAATGCCCGGGTTGGTGTCTCGGGAGGGAATTAGGCGAAGGAGGAAATTCACCTTGAATCGCGAACGGCGGCTAATGAGGAGGGATTTCATAGTCCTCGCATTGTTGGGCCGGTGGGTGTTTCTCATCCGAGCTCCGTTGTCTTGGGAGTGAGGCGAAGATGTGAGAGTTGCAAGGGGTTGTTGTTGGGGATGCTCAAGGAGTTCCTCACCGTCGTCTGGCTTTGCTTTCCAATCCTCCACCCTTTGGGTCGGACCGATTCTCCAATCCGGGAATCAATCCGGAGCCAAGACATGCGCCGGGTTCTTATTTCCTATAGACAATTCCTGATCGAATTCCATGATCGGCCCCCTGCATCTGTATCGCTCGCGATTGAGGAGGGGGCCTGGGGGTCGAGCCTTCTTGGGTGCTCACCACCGACTCTTGCCCTATCGACAGGCCCAAATACCCTCGGAGCTCAGTTCTCCACTACCCTCGGAACTGGCACGATGCAGCACGCTCTGCTCTCCCCGGCGAACCTCGTCGCCGTCCCTCCCTCGCCCCATCACCTGCTCCGCTCAGAGCCCAAGTGACTCCCGAACTCCGTTCCCTTATCCAGTGCTCGCTTTGACCTCTGTGGACGCCGGCCATGGTGGCGGGTTCGAGAGGACCGCGCCCGACCTGCTGAGGTAATTCGGTGGTGGTCGAACCTTCTCTCCGGAGGACAGTTCGGACTTGTACTTAATTAGCATTCTGTAGCGAATTGACTCGGTTTCGGCTCACACAGACACACCATATCACGCTCACACCCAGAGACTCTTATTGACATCACACGCTGACTTAATCCGCCCGACTATCTCGCTTTCAATCCACCTTTCCCCCCCAACCCATACTAATGCTCTCCGCGTGGAAGGTGATAAATAGGCTATTTTTCCCCCACGATTGATTCCATTTATTGACTATCGGCTTTCCCAAATCCCACGAAAGGGAATTGTTAATCCGCCTCATTGCGACTCTGTTTGAGAGAGCGGTGGGCCAGGCAGATAGGAATTTCCTCTAATCACTAAATTGGAGATAGCGGCTAAGCCTGTAATGCCGGGTCGTTTTTATGTTCACCGTGTTTATTGATTGATTACCGCTCATTATCCATCAATAGGAAAGAGCGCAAGGGTTGAGGAAAATGGATTACGTCCCTCTCGTTCTCTCTTGGAGACCACCTTTGATAAATGCGCCAATCGCCTGTTCCCCCGTTATAAACCATTTTCATATCTGGCCTAATGAAATAATCAACTGTGAAATCCTTTATCTCTCTCTTCTCGCCTAATCTCAGCCAAGGAGAAATAAATCAGAGTTAGCCTTCCCCCGCTCCCCCCGGTCCAGAGAGAATTCGCTACAAAATGCTAAATTGAATCATGTTTGACCAGCCGCTCCGGACTCCGACGCTCAAGACCCAACGTCGTTCAAGTCTGTGTACTCTTTTGTGATCGCTAGGAAAGTTGGAAAATCCCCTTGAGCCCAAGAGAGAATGTGGTAGGCGTCCCAGTGACCCGCTCCCTGTGACACAATGTACGGACATAAGAACCGGACGCTGGGAGTTGATTATTGTCATCTCATGCCCATGGAAGCGCTTTCGCCTTCGATTGGAGCTTCTTCGCCTCCTCCGCCTGGGCCGCACACTTCGTCACCCAATCCACCACCTGTCGATTGGATCCTGAAAAAAGAGCGAATCTTCCTCCTCGCTCAGTTCTGGCAACAAGTAATGAGTCCTTCTAGTCCCCATAAGGCCTTCCTTTCAGGTGGCGTTTATACCTGCCACTTTCATTGAGAGTCAAGTCGGGCGAAAGAAAAGGAGTTGGGGCATTGAGGATCGTCGCCTCGGAAAGCCCAGCTCAAATGATCCCTTCCATTGTGGTCGGATTAGGATGCGGTGAGGAGAAAGAGTCGGGGCATTCTTTCTCGGATCGGGGGATCCGGAGCCCCGGCACCATCTGTGGAAATCTTTCTCCTCCACTCTCCCGATCTTTCCCCATATATCTGTCATCGTCCCCTTACACATACACATGTTGGGAAATTCCTCGACGACTCGTCCACAGAGTCCAAGAGACTCAATTTATTTATTGCCCGACTCTCCAATAAGTGATGAAGTGAGTGTTGGATGAGAGCCTCCAGGAAACCAGAATTCATCCCACCAAAATTGGACTCGGGGTAATCAAAGGGTGAGGTTGGGAGATTTCACTCCCACTTTCTGACGAACCTCTTCTTGACATTGGAAATTAACTTCAACCGTTTTCCCGGACTTTGATTGAGCTGAGGCACCCAAAGTGTCAAAGTGCCAATCACTCGGCCCCGCCTCCTCGGACTCCAGGGGCTCCTTGGTGGGTGGTGGTCGGGTATGCATCCCCAACCAGGGGATTTCTCTCCCGCCACTCCGCCAGCTCGTCCTTCCGCCTTAACTTTCAATGACGTGTGAAGGAGGGTCTCCTTGTATTGACAAGTTGCGGGACGAGTTGTCCGTCGAGCGCCGAGTGAGGTGGAAAAGGTTCTACCTGTGGAGCGGAACATCTTCTTCAGAGATTTATTAGGATCCAGACCCGAAATATGTATTTGAGAGATAAGGATTTCCCCCTTGGTCGTCGAGGAGGGAGGGAGCCATTGAATCTCTGTGACATTTGGGCTGAGCAAATACACGACCTCGACGAGGGCCGATGGCCAATAAATATTCTATCATCGCCCCATCCGTCTCACACCTTGGTCCTCTCCCACACTAATCACGGCATATCGGAAAGTCATAAATTTTTATTGGATCGTAAAAAGCTTGTGTGGGTCTGTCTCCCACCCTCTTGCATCACCCTCTCAAAAACCATAAAGCCCTTCCTTCCCTCTTTCATAATCCACACGGTGGATTTCCTCGTAGGGAATTGATGATGGGAGCGCGATGGGAATGAGCATTTCCTCCGGAATGGCAAATCTCTTCATCCACGTCTTGATCGCCTCCACCCACCGGCTCCCCAATTGACTCTTTCCCACAATATCTTTCGCACAAAATCTTTCGCACAAATCGTTCGCACCCAGCTTCAATTGATGGTGATGTGTGTGTGTGTATTTGAATAGAGAGCCACGCTGGCCGAGAAGGAGGTGACATCATTGAAGGAGCAAATTGCGAGTGGTGGGTCTTCCTCCGGAGGCGCCATGGCCCCGCCGCCGCCAGACCGCGACGACCCCGTCATCTCCACTTCACATCACAAGTCTCTCGACTTCGAACTCGCTGCCAAAGACAAAGAGGTAACACACCCACACACCCATTCATCCCCACATCCCGCTCATCCGGCGCTATTCTCTCAGCGCCCACAATCCCAAATCTCCTCGTCAGCCCAGAAAGGGGCTAGGAGGTAGGAGGGAAGGCAAGAGCAGCAATTGATTTCCAGCCTATCCAGAGAACCACTGGGTGCTGGGGAGAGTTGAGATCCGCTGCCTCACGCCTCGAATCCTCTTCACTTCGTTCTTATCGTTATGGAGAGATGTGATTTAAGAGAATGGGAGAATTTATCGGGGCTGAGGATGGAAGTTCATAATTTCACGCTGGGATTGATCGTCCCAATCCCTCTGAGGGCGGAGCGAGGGAGAGGAGGACGCGAGAGACTCGGCCCTTCTTTACCCCGCCACCTGACCTCGCCGTGACCTTTCGGGAATAAGTGAGGGGGTTACAGTGCCCCCTGCTGACATAATTGGCCATTTCCATGCATCTGTTGTCCGCCTTCTTTTCCCCATCCCAGGCTACCCATTGCCTTGACACTCGCGAGCCAGCGGTGATGATCTTCCCATTCCTCCCCATTTCATCCCTATAAATTACCACGAGCCCCCAAAATAATTCCCTCATGTCCGAGAGGCCGTTTTTTAATGTCATGCATTGTCCTTCCACTCCCCTCGCCCACATTCAATAAGGGAATCTTTCCAGATTGCCAGTTTGGTCGAAGACGTCCAAAGACTCCAAAGCTCGGTGAATCAAATCCGAGAGAGCAGCGCGAGCCAGATTCACCTCCTCGAGGAACAACTGGACCAGAAGCAGGAGGTCATTTTGCGCCTCGAGGCGCGCCTCGACTCACAGCGAGACTACGAGGACCTTAAAAGGGAGCTCGGGCTCCTCAAAGGTTCCCCTGTCCCAGACGCCCTCAACGGACTCGACATCAAGGACCCCAAAGAAAAGCGCCCAAGTGAGTAGCAATACACAAATTCGTTCTCACCCACTCGCAATGGTCAACCAATAACTTGGAATTAATTCCTGGTTGCCATTATTATTAGAACAATGTTATCCAAACTGATAAGCTCCATCAAGGCAACCCATTAACTCTTTTATAACCTTTCATTATCAAGGCACACATATAGTCGTCTGAGTGAGCTATAGCTATTATAATTTTCTCCTTTTCCTATTTTACATCTTGTATGTTATATATATATACTTATTATAGCCTTATCGAGGTCTATTAAGAGACCTCCCCATACATGTGGACATTTGAGTGAAGATGAGTAAGTTCTCCGGAGCAGAGAGAGGCCGGAGCTGTGAGAAATTTCCTAATGCTACGGTTTTTTGCCAACGGTTTAGCATCCCCGATGAGCGGAGTTCCTCCTCGGTTTCTCCTTGGACCAGCAGCTCTGCCGGTGGAGGCCTTTGGGTCTTTGTTGGGCGAGGAGATCGTGGCGACGTGGCGACGTTCGCTGGAAAGAAGCCTCTTGGCCTCCTCGCCGCCCCACCACCTCTCGACCAACATTCCTGGGATGGGGCAGAGGGAGATGACGGAGTCGTCGTCGCCGCCGCGCGGCTCCTCGCCCTCCGAGTCCTTCAACGACTCAAATGCCAACGCGGAGAATTCCTCGCTCCTGAACGGGACGGGAGCGAACGAGCGTCTCCCATTCCGCTTCGAAGACTCCCTCATCCCCAAGAGCGATCCCATGGAGGCCCGACTCCAGGAAATGCTCCGCTACAACATGGACAAGTTCGGGTCCCAGTGTCTGGACACGCTCCAGATCGCGCGCCGCGTCCGCGAGCTCCTCTCCATTCACAACATTGGGCAACGGTTGTTTGCCAAGTACGTCCTGGGCTTGTCGCAGGGGACTGTGAGCGAGTTGCTGTCGAAGCCCAAGCCCTGGGACAAGCTGACCGAGAAGGGCAGGGACTCCTACCGGAAGATGCACGCGTGGGCGGCGGACGAGGCCTCGGTTCTCCTCCTCAAGTCACTCATCCCTAAGAAAGGTAAGCAATGGGGTTTTTTGAGCCCCAACACATGGAGCTGGTAATTAGCGAGATAGGGGAACAAGGGAGAAACATGGGATCCATTCGAGTGTGTCGGAGAGTGAAAGGTTGGTTCGTGGAGAGCAACGGTGTGGAATATTGAGAAGTTTTTCCTCCTTATTTCCGAGATGATCGGAGGGGGGTGAATGTTCCCCCTCTTGAACTTCTTGTGCCAGATTGACCTGGGAGGAAGAGGAGGGAGAGGCCGGGAGCCAAATCCTCGTCCAAATGAGGAATCCTTGGTGGTGTGAGGGAATCGCTGGGTTTTTGGTCCGTGACCGACGAGAGAAAAACTTATAGGAGAGAGATCATAATTTCTTTATACCTCATCAAAAATACATTAATGGCTCTCTCTTGTTTATTTTTTTGGGGAGGGAGGGCAGAGCGGCTCCAAGTTTCCTTACGTCTCATGCGGGACGGACCCAAATCATTTCGTAGTTCTTATGTGCGAGTGGAAAAGTTTCCGTTTCTTGATGAATGATGATCACAGTGTCTTGGAAGCCGTGGAGTCGTCAGAGGTGCTCTTGGGGACCGCGGTGGTAATTGAGAGGAGCATTGGGAGAGACTGTCATTACATTACATTACATGAGCATGGGGAGTGATGAGAAGAGATCCAGCATGTTTTGTTCTCTGGGAGAGACGAGCTGGAGAAAATCACTCGCCCTTGAAAAATTTATGGCTCTTAATGCCAAGCGGAAATTACGTCAAGAGATAATATAAAAGTTGTTTCTCTCTTTACGAGGGTATTTATACTCCCAGGGCTCAATTCGCCCCTGGTGGAGGAATCGAAACGTCGATGGTTGACGGGAAGGGATCATCGGCGAGGGAGTTTTAAAGGAGTTGTATCAAGGGAAGTATTAATAGGCTCAAGGAGGATTCGTGGACTTAATGGAACGTTTAGCAGTGGAGGGAAGAAGGTATTTGATGAACTGGTTGGATTCCAAGAGAGAGAGATACTCCTGATTGGTGGCGGATATTTTTGGTGTGGAACAAATTAGTGGAGACAGTCGCCAAAATTTACAGTCGATTGACACATATGTAAAGGAGCGAGATGTAGAGATGTTCGAACTCTCGAGCTGGTATGCCAATTAAGTGAGAGAGCCCCGACACAGTCAAGTTGGAGTAGTTCTGGTGTCGGCACTCTGCAATTATTATCCTCCACTCTATTTTTCGATCCCTCTCCAGATGTTGTTCGGATTCGGGATTTGATCCCGTATTTATAGATTCCAAATCCGGATTCCTCCGAAGGAAATGATCAATCCTTGGCAGGGAACAATGAGCGCCGGCTCAATTAACCGCCTCACAATCAATTTCCGGCCTCGCGGGATTGACGACTGTGCTGGTATTAATAGTAGCGTGTGGCAAGAGAAGCATGTGCGGAGGGTCGGGGGCCGCCGCCGCCGCCCCCGCAATTAATCCCTCGTTCCGATGGACTGACCGTGGGGTGGCTAATCGCCCCTCACTATTTGTGGAGATTGTGGGACATTAGGGGCAGTGGATAGGGCGGCTCATTAGTACCTGGGCCAGGTATGTGAGTGACGTCTGCGGAGGATGCTACAATCAAGGCTAATTCCATGAGGGAGTCTGATGCCATAATCGTTATTTATTGGAATGGGAGGCTTTGATGGTGAGCAGGGTTCTTTCCGCCGGACCCCAGCTTGTTCTTCCTCATAAGTTCAAGAGCTTGACAAAGGCTTGAGAATGTAAATTTGGTAGTTATAGGTGGACAGAGAGCATGGTCATAAAGTGGATGGTTATGACCTAACTTAACGACTTGGAAAGAACTCGGAGACCCTCTGGGAAAGGAGCTTTTTGTGCCCACCAAACATCCCCTGACCAAAGGAAGGGAAGAAACTATAGAGCCATTATTGTGTCATAATAATATTCATATGAGAGTAATAACATTTGACATTATGAGAGCCATAAGTCCTGGGCTTACATGGAAAAGGTGAATGCGAACCGACACTTTCCTTTTAAGACAACCAGTGAGCTCCGCGATCCAAGTGCCATTATCATAAGATTAATATGCGGAGTCGAGTACGTGGATTTGAATTGCCAATCCGGCCGGACACAACTCGCGTTGTAGGGTTGTTGGGATGGGAACGAGCGCCGGCGGGGTTGGGCATTGGCCAAGAGCCTCCTGAGAGACTTCCACCAACGCCACGATCTGGAGATTGGACGGAGATTTGGTAATCAGGAGCGGTAATTAAAAGACTCCCCCGGTCGGCCAAGTGGAAATGGCGGACCCTCGCACTCGTCGAGGTTCATTTCCTCCTAGCTGCAAATCAGTTTTTTCTCCTCATTATCTCTTGGATATATCTTGATTAGGTAAATCGGTTAGGTTGAAGCCAGAACGGAAATCCTGTGTAATAATTCCAAGCGAACAAAAAGTGTTATCAATGCTCGCCTGAGCTCGTCCACCTCAGCGCCCCCACCCTCACCTCTCGGTCACTTGCAGGGAAAGAGGGGACCGGGACCTTGTCGGCCTCCTTCCGGTGCGACGACGGGGCCGCCGACGACCGCATCGCCCACATCCTCTCCGAGGCCAACCAGGCCCTCGTGAGGAACCACAATCTCAACAACAGCGGCGAGGACGACGGCGGCTCAAAGTCCCCGTTCTCGAACAATAACGGGTGCAACAACAACGGGCCGCAGTCGCCTTCCAGCACGTCCTCGCGCGACCGCCGGCTCCGCAAGTACGAGAACGACGACATTTCCCAGGAACAGGTCGCGCGGATCTACCAGGAAGAGTTGGCCAAGCTGGTGGGGATCAGGCTCCCTCACGGGGCCGAGAACGACCCGCGCTTCCCGCGCAGTGACCACATCCAGAGCCTCCTCTTCCCCCACTTGTTCGGCGGGTCCTTGCTGGAGCGCGAGGACATCCGCATGGCCCTCGACGCCTACCACCGCGAGCTGGCCAAACTGGCCGCCAACTCCTCCTCGCCCCACTTCCCGCCGCATTCCCTGTTCCACGGCGGGGCGCCCAACGGCCTCGCCCAGGACCTCTCCATGCCCAAGAGACTTTCACCAGAGTCTTCCAACGAGCCGACGGACAAGGTGAGACTCCAATTAGAAACTCTCACGGAAAGACCGGTAGCCCGACCACAATCCAATGCCTCCCCACTACCATTAACTCACAAGGGAAAAAAGGACCAAGTGACCCCAATTGTGCAATTGTGTAATAAGGCGGAGAAGGAGGACGATGTGGTCCGACATGTTGGCTCGGCCTTTTCCCTCGTGCGGCCAAAGGGCGAGAGCAGCTCCGGAGCCCCGTCCCCGCTCAACTCCATTCTCCCGCCGTCTGGGGGCGAGGACTCCTCGAACGCGTCTCCGCTCCAGCGAATGGCCTCCATCACCAACTCCCTCATCTCACAGGTGGGTACATGGTGATCACATGGTCATGATTTGATCATGATTTAATCATACATGGGCTTCATTTATTTATACATTGTGTTTGTCGCAGCCGAGCACGCCGTCGGTGTCGTCGCCGAACCAGCGGCCGCTCAAGGCCGTCCTTCCTCCCATCACGCAGCAACAGTTTGACCAATACAACAACCTGAACACGGAGGAGATCGTGCGGAAGGTGAGCCCAGTCGTCGGTGTCTGAATGACTCCCGACTCACTCCCTTGATTCAACAGGTGAAGGAGCAGCTGAGTCAGTACTCGATCTCGCAGCGGCTGTTCGGCGAGTCGGTGCTTGGGTTGTCGCAAGGGTCGGTGAGCGACTTGCTGGCCCGCCCCAAGCCCTGGCACATGCTCACCCAGAAAGGGCGCGAGCCGTTCATCCGGATGAAGATGTTCCTCGAGGACGAGAACGCCGTCCACAAGCTCGTGGCCTCCCAGTACAAGATCGCGCCGGAGAAGCTGATGCGGACGGGCGGTTACGCCGGCAACCCCTGTAAGTCAACAATCTCTCGCCCTCCATCTCCATTACTTACGCGCTGCATTGGAGGTGACTATTTGCATTTGCCTCTATGCGTCCCTTCAATTCCAGCGCCGGTCGCGGCGGCCAAGGCCCCCAAGGTCGAGCTTCCCAAGAGTCAGGAGACGTCGCCGCTGCCGCCGCCGCCTCCGGTTGTGGCCGTGCCTCCCGCCGCGCTCCCGCTGGCCCACGACCTGGTCAAGCGCGAGCGGGTCTCGAGCTCGTCCTCGGCCGCGGCGAGCCCCGTCATGGCCACGCGGCCGTCCGGCGGGCTTCCGCAGCAACCGAGCGTCTACGAAATGGCCGCTCTCACCCAGGACTTGGACACTCAGCTCATCACGACGAAGATCAAGGAGGCCCTGCTGGCGAACAACATTGGGCAAAAGGTACGAGGCCGGCCCAGGTTGGGTCCTCCCATCCGCAGCTCCTTCCTCGTGCATACTAATCGGAAAATTACTCGAGGGCTATCATCCACGACCCTGCAACCGATACATCAATCCCACCACACAAATATTTATGCTCCACTTAGGCTCGTGAGGAAGCTCCGTATTTAATCCCCATCTCGAGAATATCTTACATAAATCCGAGGCTCCCTGTGAGAACCTTCAATAAAACTACCCAGTTTCTCCATTTCTTTTATTGTATTTATGAACCCAGGGGCTGGCGCTCCACAAGTCTGTTTCCCTCCAGCCGGGGTTGGCAATGCCTTGGCTTGAGAGGGCGAATCACCCCTTGCCACGCTCTTGGAATTCCGCAAAGAGAGAGATTGAGGATTCATGGCGAGTGCGAAGGATGGGAATAAATCTATAAGTCATAGTCATGGGAGTCTGTGACGTCGTGAGGGGAGTCTCACAATGGAGCGCTTATCTCCATTCTCTCCCTCACCGCAGATGAGTTATTGGGCTCATGTACCTATGCTTGGCCATGGGAAGAAGATGAATAGCCCACGTATTGTAAGAATACTATTCCGTCCAATTTCCCTCCATTGGACAGCGTGTAGAAACAAAAACCTCGGCGATCCATTCAATCCTAACTTGCCTATGATGATCAGGGAGGACTAAGGAGCAAATCATCTTCCCATATACCAATCATCATGTGCTTCCGGCACTAATAGCTCAGTGACATTTTTTCCCCTCCGCATCCACTTCTATGTCCTCTATGTAGAAAACTACCTCGCGATTCCGTAGATAAAACCCCCCTTCTCTCGAAGCTTCTTTTCAACCACACCGATCTGATTCACGTATTTTTAAATAACTCATTTGGCAAAAAACGAATGGTCGGAAACAGGCCCATTTGCACAGACAGACACGGATATTCTCTCCTAATCTCTCTCCCCATATGCTTCCCCAAACTTCCAAGCCTCACTCAAGGCGCTTCCAAGAACCTCTGTCTATCTCCCTGTTCTGGCTATTAATTAGCGGATTTCACAAGGCGAGCCATTCCCACAGATCACATGTCGATGGACACACGTCAAGTCCCACAAATATATTTCCCCATTTCCCCCACCATGGATGTGCTAAGCCTGGGCCTTTGCAGATCTTCGGCGAGGTCGTGTTGGGTCTTTCTCAGGGGAGCGTGAGCGAGCTGCTGTCGAAACCCAAGCCCTGGCACATGTTGTCAATCAAGGGAAGAGAGCCGTTCATTCGGATGCAGCTCTGGCTCGCGGATCCGCTCAACGTCGAGCGCCTCCAACATCTCAAGAACGAGCGGAGGGAGGCGAACAAGCGGAAGCGCGGCCTTCCCCACACCCAATCCCCGCTAGAAGCCTATGGCTCAGGAGCACAGGGTTCTTCAGACGCTTCCAACGACTCCCCCAACGAGTCATACAGCCCCGGAAGCTCAGCCGCCGCCCCACCAAACAAAAAACAAAGGGTAAGACAATTCTCACCATCTAATACTCCTCTTCCCAACTCCGTCATGTTATGACTTAATACATAGGAAAAAATGAAATTGGCAAATTTGCAACACTGCCTCAATGTCTTAATATATGATAAGTATATTAATATTCTGTATACTTATGATAAATAGTTTGGCATTAGTGTAGAGTATTAAAGTTATGAGCGGGGCGAATTGAGGAATTGACAGGTTGAGTTTTTGTGCAGGTGTTGTTCTCTGAAGAGCAGAAGGAGGCCTTGCGACTCGCCTTCGCCCTCGACCCTTACCCCAATGTGTCGGCCATTGAGTTCCTGGCCAGGGAACTGGGCTTGTCTTCTCGGACCATCACGAATTGGTTCCACAACCATCGGATGCGTTTGAAGCAGCAGACCTCATCGCCCCTCATTGCAGGTAAATGGCGGAGAGAGATGGAGAGATTCCCTCACTGGCATGCATGGATCTAATGAGTGGATGTCTATATAGATCCTTCGCTCTCCTCTCAACCGTTCGACCCGGTCCAGTTCCGGCTCCTCCTCCACCAAAGACTCCTTGACATCCACAAGGACAAGTACCCGGTGCTCCCATTCATGGGCCAACACGCAAACCCCCACGGCTTCGAAGAGGGGCTAGACCTGACCGTGAGCAACGCCGCCTCGAGGATCCACTCCGACAACGAGGACGACTACTTCGAGGACTGCGACGAAGAGGACGATGACAACGACCAGGTAGGCCCGCCAAGGGTGTTGAACTCCTTCCCCAACCGCTCTTTCCAGGGGAGCCTGGCGAGTGATGACTCTGGGGCATCCATAGGAAGCAAAAACCACAGAAGACGGAGGAAATCTCCGCCCAAATCCATTTCTTCCCACGAGCTCCGATTAGGACAAGGTGACTTTTCTCATCTTACCCTCCATCTTATGCTTTGTAGGCCTCACTCCGGGAAGGTGTTTCCATTCAATTAGCGCGAGACAGAGAATCTCAGCGAGATGTTCTCTGCGATCCTCTGCGTGGGAGTCTTTTCTTTGACCGGATGGGGAAATTGACCACAAACTAATCTAATTGCTCCGGCAGGGAAAGGCTTTGGAGGTTGCAGCTCGGGATCCTCACGGAGGAAACCCGTGGCCCCGCAGTGGTTCAACCCTTCCTGGCACGATGACTCCGACGACGAGGAAGTCCTCATCAACGGCGTCTGTGTCATGAACAACCCACTCGGGCTCAAAGGCGACAAACCCCGGCAGCCGACAGAAAAGACAATTAAGGGCGAGCCGGCGGGCGAGTCGGGGGACGAGGGCGGGAAGAGCGAGGACGACCCGCCCGCCTCCGACCAACAACCCGCCGAGGAGGCCCCGAAGCTCCGGATCAAACTCGAGTCCGCGGAATCTGAATGAAGGGCCCTTGGTCTCCAAGGGAATTTCTCGAGCACAATGGCCAGTTGGGTGAGTTGTGGCGTTGGGCGCCGGGGCTCCGACTGCAAAGAGATCCTCTGCCCCAACGCCGCTCCTGTACATAGTGTACCTATTGAGTTTTGGGGGTCTGACTCTCGTTTTCCGGATCCTTCTCTCACGTTACTTCATACATAAGATATGTATATGATCAATACAATATGATATACTACTCTATATACGACTCTACATATGATGATGATAGCTTTACAAAAACTGTGTACACCATTGTGTCCTTACTTTCATTTGCGAATCTTCATTTCCCAGACACTTCCGTTCCAGACTTGCTTGCAATCTGGGCAGAGTCTGATTTTTGTGATATTTGATGACTTTACCCACAACTAGTTAAGTTGTTTTAATACCGTATTCTGCTACCTTGTAAACTTACAACTTATTTAAGACATTTAGGATAGGGGAAGCTACCAGATGTGAAGGTGAACCTAGAGCAGGAACCAATGAAACCAGTAGGTACGAAGTGTTAACTAATTATTCCCTTTCTTTATATCTTACTTTTGTTATACGATTAGTTTTGTTAGGGAGGATAGGCCGTGTAGTCGGGGTCTGTCCTATTTAATTGTTATAAAATGTAAATGAGTGACGGAGCGAACTCACACGCTCAGGTGTTAAACTTTTAAGCCTCCACACGCATCTCTGTTAAGTTTCTTCGGGACGTTCGCGTCGAGCCGCCTTGTAGTTCCTGACCTCAATCCCTGACCTCGGGTCAATACTGGGTCAGCTATTATGCCCATTGGTTCTCACGAGGAGCACTTGGGCGATGCGGAGGGCCCGGGCGAGAAAGACATTTCATACCAAGGAGAACCAAGTGAGTCCGAGTAGGAAACTACAAGGCTGGTTGTAGGAATTCTATAAGACTATGTTGAGCACAAGTTCTACGAACCACAAAAGGGTCAAGATTGTCGTAGGAGGAAATACTATATATTTAATTAATTCATATTACACTATTTACTTGAGTAGTGAGCATTATTAGTAGGCTAAGGCAACCCAAACCGATTGTATACAATTGAAGTTACCCTGCGGGTGGCCCGTTGTCGTGGGCGACCCTTGTCGTCCGACCACGGCGACTTCGAGGAGGAACTACGAGTCGGAATGAGTACTTTTCCATCCCCAGATTCCCACCTCCTGTGTATTCACTCATTATTATGTAACCTAAGGTCAGTAACTCATCTTCTCTCCATTTGGGACGATGGAGGTGATTCTTGTGAGTCAGAAGAGTCTTCGAGGACTTCCGCCACTCCAACGAGTGAAGTAATAAGGAGAGATTATCGTGCCAATTTATCCGACTTTAACTTTGACCACGTCCTCGCCCTTGTGCGAGCCATTCACACCCACACACCACACACAACTTTAAGGATTAAGGACTCATTCACCTAGTTTAATTACTTCAATTTCAACCAACACTTTTCTTCGGACGGTCCTAAAAGGAACATTTCATTATTCAGTAGCATTGAGTACAGTAATTGATAAAGATGAGGAACGGATTAGTAGGGAAATACTCTCTCACATAAAATATATATTTCGCCCTTTTTCACACCTTGCAGATTTCCACAAGAGATTTGAACCAAATGTCTCTTTTTGTGTCAATATTTGTACGAATACACTTTATATATATAAAATATAAAAACATATTAATATATACTCTCAATCTACCATGTACTCTGAGTCGACTCTGAATAATTAAATTATAAATCTGAAGGGCGTTGCGGCTCTCAAATGCCTGGTTATTTCTAAATTTCACTCTTTCGCTTCCCACAAAAACCTCAATTTCAATTACTTAAAACCTACATTACATTTGATATAAATATGTGTAGACTTACTTATATTAGTGAAGAGGCTTTTATATGAAATATCAAACCTTTACTACCATTGCTCATCTTGAAATTAAAAAAAATAATTTAGAAATCAAATACCTTACAAAAGCAAACTTACATGCGTCTCGAAATTTCAATTACTTCATTAATTACTCGTTATTCGCTGTACTTAAGATCTTAAACTCAAAGGTTGAGGTTCTGAAATTTCCTTTGATTTTCTCAATTCAGAATGAGATTTCTTTATTTTTTTAATTATTGACACAATGTACTCAAATCAAAGGTTTGATTTTACAGATAGTACATATTTATATGTAGGTACATACAGTACATACACAAGTAGATAATATATACATACCAACGGTACGTACATAAATACATACGAACGTGATTTCTTAAGTTTCTTACAATTTTTATATCCGTTGAAACTAAAATGACACGCCGTCTGAGTTCCCTTTGAACCTTAGCGATCTTCTATAACATTTAGATCTGATTACATTTAAACTTATCAATCCCAAGTTATGAGAAAGGGAAAATCACACTCACATCCATCTCTCTCATCGAGAATTCCAAAATCCATTGGCTAATTAGGACACTCCTTTGGACAATTCATGTTTTCCTTAAATGATTCTTGACACGGAGAAAAGACAGTCAGAAAGAAGGTCTGTAGAGAATTTCCATTTGATGTGAGTACAAGTAGGATTTGAATGGGAGGAATATTCCAATTTTTACAAAAGGGCTTCCTCTCTTTGAACTTAGGATTTAATTGAATGACAGGAATTTTAAAAATCCGGAGAAGCCCCGGCTCCTCACCATTACCCCTTGTCAGTATTTCCGTTCTTTCCCCCTCTCGGTTCTTTTCTCAAGAGAATAAATAAATACTTTCTTGGTAGTTGACAATTAAAAAAGTTGAGCGGGTGAAGTCTATTTTTGCTAGTTAGATCCATACGAACCTAGGCGATTTGGGAGTGAGTAAACCGAAGGGCGAAAAAAGGCTCTTTGGCAATCATGCATTTACTTACCTTTTACATACTTAAATAATTACATAAAAAATACTTAAATACATAAAATACAAGATGAAATTAACATTGTCAAATCAGTTTGTCCGTATTTGTTAGTTTTCATTACCCAACAGAGCCTTTTGGTTATTTACAAAGGATTAGATATGACATTGTAATGTGAGGAACAAATGTAATTTATTTTAAGGGGTGCAGTTGACTATTTATTGCTACCATTATTGTTAGACATTATGTTTAAATCTCAGACGAATGTTAAGACGCGCGAAGATCCAAGTTCGAGTCTAAATCTTACAAACGTCATAGTTGGTAAATATGATATGTTTAAAGGAACCCTAAGACATCACACCCTGTTAAGATAATTACTATTGAATACGTAACTTGTTGAGAGTTGTGGATACGAATGTCGCATGTTGTGAGTGTTGTTGTACTTGGTCCTCCGGAAATCCCTCACCAGGATCCTTCGTCCCTTTCCCAACTCTACTCGATTTGGACTTTTTCCTTTGAGCTTGCCAAGGGAATCTCTTTATTTGAATGCGGGTGAATGGGGACCCACGTGTGTGGACGTGTGTAGGATAAAATACAAAAGGGAATTCCAGTCGTTCCAAAGGCGACCATTTTGGTCCATCTCAAATAGAGTAGTTTTGTGTAAGTTAAGTGCTAGTAAGCTAGGGGAATTGAACTCATGACTTCATCTCGGACGGGACTTTCTTCGTGAGAGTTTCCCCGTGACTCCCTCGTGGTCGTTGAGAGTTCTCTTGGGTGTGTACATAGAAAGTAAAGTATTCCTTGTTAAATGAAAGAAGAGTTAAGAGAGACAATTGAGCTACGATTTGAACCTCCATATCATGCGTCATGCAATTTTGGAACTTCTCTCAGTGTTTGTTCGTTCGTTGTTGTGTCCTCGTTCCAATGTTCCATTTTTGAGTCTGACTCAGTATTTTACAAAATTGTCTCTAACCTGGTGAGTGCGAAGAAGAGATGTGCTGCGAGAGAGTGTGCGAGTATGGATGGCCAATCAACTAATTAATTCTTACCTTTACATCATTGTATAATTGTACTCTTAATACTCCTGAGATTCACTCCCTACTCAATGACGTCTGTTCTGGCGAACCAGATTCTCGTTCAAGCTCTTACCTTTAAGTTTAAGCCATTCATTTTCTATTTAGCCACCTTTTACCATTTCCTCTTTCAATCATCGACTCTCCAAAATCTTCTCTTTTCTAAAGTAACAATAAAAGAAAATTATTGAACACGCACGAGTACTCCAATGTCTTTTTTATTCCATGACATGAAAGTGGAAGAAGGCGGAGGGTTTATCAATTGATTCAAGACGCGGTATAAAAAAAACCAATAAAGCATCACCAATCACACTCAAGATCCCTCAGCCCCCCATTAACTGCTCATGTAATCCAATTGACTCCTCATGATGAATCATATGCATACAAGGAGACGTTCTTCTTAGACACTCGCATTAATTCCCAAGGTGCCCCGGGGCATTGCCAGCACGAGTGGAGGATTTCTTTTTGACTCGTTTATTGGGAATTCCTACATTGATCCCCTGTGTAATTGAACACTTTGGAGATTCGGAGTCGTGCGAAATGCGATCCTTTGGATTCCACCATGCTTGAGAATATCAACATTATTCATCATTACTCACTTCCATGGCCATGACCATTTTATGAGTCGCTCAATAAGGAAGACTCGCTCAACAAGTCACAGCCGTCGTTCACAACGAGTTTGCAGATCATTTATAAATTAAAATTGAAAATTCCTTTAAAAATTAAATGGTTGAAAGAGGCAATTGAGAATAATAAGTGGCCGCGAGAAACCACATACCATAAATATATAATCCACTCCATTGTGTAATATAGAAAATAATCCACGTATTCCCATTAATTTAGATTTATTTCCAAATACAATGAGAATGGATGGCGGAAGTTAAGCTCGAATAATGCGATTTACTCTCCAAAGCAGATTATGACTATTGAATTAAAAAAAGGCTTTTCTTTAAAATTAACAATAGCGTTTGTTTCCAAAACTTGAACCCACCGGTTCCATTAAGGTCCATGTCCTCACTAATATTCGCATATTAATAAAATTAATGTCTCATCAAATACCCCATTGTGTTGAGCCAAACGTCGTTGGAACCTCAAAATCAGACGGTGACATTCGATGAGGAACTCACAGGAAGGTAAATAATCCAAAGTCGCTACCAACATGTTTTCACACATCCTTTAAACCTCCTATTTATGTAATGCATGCATGCATAAATACTTGTTCCAGCCATCTCGGAGTTCAAAACAAAAACATGGACCATATCAGTAGTTGACTGGGAGTAAATAACCTCGGATTAAATCACTCCCCCGCTTAGCAAATCATCCTAAATCAATATTGTCCATGTGCATGCATGAAAATGATACCACTTTTATTATCTCATGCACAAAACCAAACTATTTCCAATGCCATTCGACGTCAAAATAGAGGAAGCTTATGTAATCCACACTCATAGCTATAATAGATGATCTCTTATATCTCTTCGCTCAATTAGTACAAAAGTTCGAGAACAAATTTTAATATCTACATAATACATAGGTTATCTTTATATTGAAATTATTCTTAAACAATATAGTAATATTATTATATGACCATTTAGTTTTTAATTGGCTTAAAGAAACAAGTTCGCAAATAATTTGTTATATCACAAAATACACGATATATTAACATATCTGTATATATATATATGTATGTATGTGTATGTATATCATACATACATAACTACGTAAGACTAAGATTAGTTTGTATTATTTCACTCTTATATTTGTTTTTATATATTATACGAATGCATTATTTAACTTGAATTGAAATTCGAGTCTTAGCTAATAGAATTATGAATTTCAAACCATAAACATAATTGTAAACCAAGTCTGGTATATTTAACCGAATTGCTCGTAATTAAACGAATAGGAATTCTTCTCTTAAACACCATTAATTCCATTAATAATAGGGAACATAGTTCACAATGCATATATTATGTTATTTTTTTTCTTATATGTATTTATATTTTATATAGAATATAGAACCGTGCAAAATCGTTTATTGTTAGTATTAGCATTGAGCCAACGCCTCGTCATGTGACTTGAGATTTCCCACATTGCGGCAACATATGGAATTTTGGAATTCTTCATTTCAACTCGTGTTTAATAAAGTAAGAATTAATAAATACTTTTTTCTGGCAAATTAATAATTTAGATTATAAAGAGGAGACTCAGAATACTCCAACGCCTAGAATACTTCAACTATTTCTAATTTGAACAATTAAAAGCAGACTAAAACTAGTCTCAACATAATATTGAAAACTAGCTGTGAGTCATAAAAGTAGGTAAATGGGTTGGTAGGTTTGATTTTAAGTGAATCACCAATTCCAATTCCAGAGTTGATTGTATAAAAAGTGAAACATTTTTCTTCATTAAAGTTCTTGATTATGTAAGAATTTAAAATAATATAATTAATATTACTTTTTAGATTGAAATATTTGCGTTAGGATTATTCAAATAATTTTCAAAGAATTGACAATAATTTTATCATTTAATATTAAGATATGCATATATGTAAATACTTATCTGTGTTGTATTTGTTTAGATAATTATTGTGATGGCTGGTTCCTCAAATTTTTACTACGACAAGTCAAATCCTTTCTTCGCTGTAGAAGATGACGTAGATAAAGCTTTCTTGAAAAACGCTCGAACAGCTTATTCGAATTCAACCTTAGAAGAGAGGAAAGAGCAACTGCTCGAAGAGCGAAGGAAAATTGAAGAACGAACTGTCCAATCTTCATTTCGGTCCATCTCTCTTCTTCGAGAATCTGAAGAAATCGGGTCGGCCACTGCGCAGGTAAATTCATATAATGCAAAAAAATTAATACTTATTAATAGTGTTGGCCTTTAAAATTATAATAAACGGTTGCTTGAGTAGTTAATAATGCTAATTACTTATCTTTAACTTGATTTTTATGGCTTAGCTGAATCCAATCATTTCTTTTTAGGAACTTCATCACCAACGAGAGCAACTTGAAAAAACGGAAGCTAAACTAGACGACATTAACTCAACTTTGAGAACAAGCGCCAAACACATTCAAGGAATTAAAGTAAGGGCTCGTTTTTTATTTTAATTAACTATATTTAACTTGTAGTGAACCTTTCATTTATAAAAGTGATTGTTAATCAATTATTTTGTGCTAAATTTTTATTCATATCTTTAGAGTGTCTTTGGAAGCTTAAAAAATTATTTCTCCGGGTCAAAGGATGTTCCGAAGACAATCTTGTTGGACAAGAATTCCATTGAGCCTAGCGAAGCTCCGAGTTCGAGGAGTGAGCTATCAAAGATCATAGAATCACGTCAAGAGAGCGATTCGAACATAAGACCTGACGTGGATTCTCATCCAGCCTTCCGAATGCGTTCGCAAAATGTTCACTCATCCAGGGACATAGACGACGTTCTGGACAAAAACTTGGATGAAATAAGCGGAGCGATATCTCGGCTCAAAGGACTCGGTCTCGGCCTCAAAGACGAACTTGACGTTCAAAAGGATTTAATTGAACGTGTGACGACCAAGGCTGAAAATGTTGATTTTAGAATTGAACAACAGAACAAAGATATGAACAAGATTCTCAAAAAATAATTTACTGTACATTGAGTAGGGCAATAGCCAGCAAAAATAATAAAAAATGTCATTCCAGCATTTTCTAAATTGTATAGTTAAATATTCAACAAGAACAATTTTTTGAATAAGTACACTAATTATGCTTTTATATATATTCTTTAAATTGTCCTTTAAATTCTCATATAAAAAATAATTATTTATGCTAACAATAAGTCAATCCTTCAATAATGATCTAATGGTCTTTAATGTGATCTTCATACCGAGTCAGCCAAGATTGAGCAAATGAAATAAAGATGAATAAAAAACACCCAACGTTTTTTATTAATTAATAAATACACAATTGGACCCGCTTGAGCCTCCCTGATTCAACGCAAATTAATGAGGGGATTTCCTCACCATAGTTTACACAAACACACATTCAGAAGAGAGATTATTTTATTCATTTTTCCTAGAAGTGAAGGGGGAGTGCGGATAAGAAAACTTACATTTAAAAGGAAAGAGGAAAATGATTTAAATCATATTTAAAACAACGTATCAAGTCATGAAATGCACAACTCGAATTAAAATATATATTTTTCATATAAATAAAAAACCTATTTTAATAAAATGTAAAATCCTTAACATAATACACGTGTATTATTTTAATTATTTTTGTTAACAGAAAACATCCAACTATAAAATGGTCAAAGAAAAAATAAATTATTTAAAATGATAAAAATTAGATCTCTTATTAACTCAAAGGAAATACTTTCGTAAATCATAATAAAATATGAACCGACTTTAATACTCAGAACATTTAAAACAGACATTGATGAGATTTCCCAGCCATTGTCTAATTAATGTCAACAGCTCTCGAAGATTTTTAAATCTAAACGAGGAAAAGTTGTATTTAAAATTAAAGGAGACATTTGATATCCATACGCTACAACACACGCATTGAATGTAACACAGTTCGCAATGGTTTCTTAAAATAATTTTCATTGTTCAAATAACATAAATAGTATTATATATAGGTATATGTATATATAATATGCTCTAATAAGTACAAGTTTTGTTATGCAAGATTATTAAATAAATTTAAAATAAAATATATATGTGTGTAATATTTTAAATAGTCGTTTTGCCTTCTATTGACTCATAAAATTGATTGACAACATGAGTAAGTAATTGACAAAAATAACTTACGAAAAATTTTCAATCTGGCAATCTAACAACTTCCCAATTCATCAACAAATGAAATCATAAAAATTTGATTCGACAATATTAAAATGTACAAATAAGCCGTGATCAATAATTTCAACAATTTTCCCTCAGAGGAAAAAATAATTTTTAAAGGGAGAAACTGGCATTGAGACGACGGAGATGAAAAAGATCAACTTCTTCCTCATTCCCCTTCTCAAGCCTTTCACCTCCAATCTCGAAGCGTAAGAATAATAAAAATGTTACGAGAAGAATCCAAGTGACTCAGGTTGGACACAAGGTTTCAGTCAGTTGAAAAGTCTGTGAACTCGTAGTTGTAAAATGTATTTCTATATTTTAAGTAGGTATTCCTCTACGGAGGCTAATAGGATCAACTGGCACAAAGAGAGCCATCCCAATTAATCTATAAGGAGCAATTGAGCAACTTGGATGAGTTGATCCTTCAAGGCTCGAAACGAAGGCCGCTCGTCTGGATGAAGCGCCCAGCATTTCTTCATCAAATCATAGACTTCTTTAGGACAATTCTTGGGCTTTTCAAGAACGATCCCTCGTTGGACTCTCTCGACCACCTCTGTGTTCTTCAGACGCCCATAAGGCATCTTCCCACACGTAAACACTTCCCACATCAGAACACCTGGCGGAAATGAAAGAGTGAGAAAGACTCCTGGTGGATTTATTATTCTGCCAACCAAGTAGTGCAGATTAACTAAATATTCATCTCTCTTGACTCACCATAAGCCCAAACATCCGACTTGCTTGAGAACCTTGTATAATTGAGGACTTCAGGAGGAGCCCATTTGATGGGAAACTTCGTACCACCAGAGCTCGTATATTGATCATCCAACACGTACCTGAATTATTAATTCAAAATATTAGGACTTGAAACAATTCCCATCATTTCAAAAGGAAAATACTCGAAAGAGAAACCAGAAAGAAATTTCATGTTCTCACCTGGCAAGACCAAAATCTGCCACTTTGACAACATTTTCAGCTCCAACTAAGCAATTTCTCGCTGCTAAATCCCGATGAATGTAATTATGGCGTTCTAAATAAGTCATGCCCTTGCAGACCTAAAAAACCAATTCAATTAATTTACAAGAATTGAATATAAAAGAGTTTGGTCATTTAAATAGAAATATTTTTGATTTCTCGGTAAAGTCTCTTTTTATTAGCATTGAATCAATTGGATTTACCTGAATACACATATCGAGCAGCATGTCCAAGTTGCATTGAAGCGTCGTTTCGTGGCGACGAAGATAGTTGAGAAGCGCCCCGTGTTTCATATACTCTGTCACAATGTAGATTGGCCGATGTTTGCTACAGACACCATATAACTGAACGAGATTCTGGTGCTGGAGTTTCCTATTCACAATAAGACAAGCATATGGAGTTTCTCGGTAAAGTAAAATAGAAGAAAATGTATGTTAGACAATGGAGGATTGACGAAGAGGTGATCTCTCGGTCAATTCAAGTCAAATGTCCTTACGTCATGACTTTGGCCTCCTCTATGAAATCGTCTTCAGACATTGTGCCTTCCTTCATCATCTTCACGGCCACGTCCGTACATCCTCGCCATTTCCCTCGTCGCACGACTCCAAATTGGCCAGAGCCAAGTTCCTCGTGGAGCATGAGCTCCGACGGATCTATTTCCCATTTGTCTAAAAAAACCCCACGGTGAGTCCAAAATGGATGGGAGATTTATTAGGGCCATATAAGAGTTTTGGGATTACCGTGACTCAGGCCGGCAGTAGCCGGGGCGCATCGCTCGGCACTTGGTGGGTGCTTGAGTCGAGAAGCCAGGCCTCCGCTGTTATGACGATGATACGTGATCAGATCCGGAATGGTGGGACAGCAGTGCTTCTCGGACAAGAAGAATTCGTTCCGCGCATTTTGCTTGATGTGATAATGCTTCACTTGCGGATGCGGACTGTGTAAACAAATGAGTTCAGTCCCGTATCTCTCTCAACACAACTCAAGATCAAAGAGGAACCTTACACTTTCGTATATAAGCTCAACGTATAGAGCCCCTTTGTTGAAGAATTTCGAACCACGAAGCAGCCTTCTTTATCATCATAGCGAAGAAGAGTTTCAGCCCTTTGCCTCGACATATCACCGACATACCAGCTGAAATAATGAAAATCAGATTCATACTTATTAATCTCCCTCTTATAAAATACTAAATCTACTCTCATTAGATTGATGTGGAGCATTTCTTTCATTCCCAATACTTTATACCTGTACGAATGATTTACTTCAAGCATATATATATATTAGCAGATCTCAATGAGAAAATATACAGGTAATCATAAATGGAATAAAAATGAAAAATTTGCCCTTCACTCATGCTGAGGACGCGACTTCCGCAAAAAGAAATCAACAAAAAACGTAATTAATAAAATTAAAAATAAGATTCTCAATATTCTCACACTTAAAAAGATATATATGTAGAAGTATGTAGCAATGGATTTAAAAAGGAGCCAATATAATTCGTAAAGGAGGATCGCAAAATAAAATCAACAATGTAAAAAACTTTATCTTACAGAGGCTCATCTCATTTCTAGCGACAAACAATTTTGGTCTTGGCCTTAGAAATACGCATTATTCATTCACATATAGAGTTCAAAGACTTCCTATATAAATAAGACGTGGTAGTAATTATATAGGCTATACTATATGATTTATAACTTATAGTGAATTAAATAGTGAAAAGAGTGAAAAGGTAATTAAGCAATTATGAATTCATCATAACTTGTGAGTCAGAATGATTGAAAGGGCAATGAAAAAGATATAAAAAGGTTACTTACTCGTACTTCTGGAGCCCAAGGAGTTCCTTCTCTTTCACATAATTACTAGGAATGTAGCCGACAGATCTGAGGAAAAAAGTGGGATTGCGATTAGTCCAAGTTTGAGCTATAGTACACCTATATAGCTCCTTGCAAGTCAAGTGAGGATGGTAAGTAAATAATAATGGAATTGAGGACTCGCTCTCAGAAACCCACCAGTCCCATCATCTTCAAATCTTTGATGGATGCCAACACAAGATAATATGCAAAACCATACATGCACAGAGGCAGTAATGAAAAGACCTTCAAAAAAGTTAATGATCTTTATAGATTGAGCAACAAAGAGGCAGAATAATCTCCTTCCCTCTTCACTCCACATAAATCAACATTAAAAATGGTAATTGTTCTGTGTGTGTGTGTAATGGGGATGTAGAAGAGGTTTAAGAGATTCCTCAAGGTCTTGTCAAACTCTAGGAAGATGAAAGGGAGAAGCCTGGAGCTCCCCACTGAGCAAAATAAACCTCATATTGATGTTTGATATCACAGGTCTCTCAAGACCAAGAAATAAATCATGAATGTTCAGCGTCGTGGAAGGAATAAAAAGAATAAAAACCATTCCGCAGATTTGACTCTCATAAAAAGACGCCGAGGGTGAAAGAAAACGTTGAAAACGCACAGGGACAGAGCAGGCAAGTGAGAAGGACCAGAACATATCGTGTAATTTATATAAAGGTCCGCTTGGTTTATTTCATAATATTCTAAATGAATTATTCTATATGTGTACAAGATCTCGGCATTCCTCGGGAATGATTGGTCAGCTAATAAATATTCCCTTCTGCTCAGCTTGGAACTTGGCTTTTACAAAGTGATATTTCAATGTGATTCATTAGGCGAGTGGACAGGTGAATTATTTTCATTATCTGGTCGATGACGTCCAATCAATTGCTACCACATACAGAGGAACATGTGTATTCGAACGACTAGTCATCATATTGTTCTTTTATATAAAATTTTCCCACAGGCTTCTACAAACTTAGTATTTATTATGTACTCAACTAGGTATACAAGGATCTCCCATTTACCCATGTATAATAATAATGAAAAATGAAATTTACCCATGTTTGTCTCGCACTTGCCACCAATGCTCCTGAGAATCATCCACAATTTCATATTCTTCTCCCTGGAAAAAAGTAGAGAGAAATTAGCCATGTTTGACCGCATCCATTTAGGATGGACAATTTAATTGATCATTAATTTGATTAAGCAAGAGTACATAATTGGAATGTTGATTTTACTTAAAAACGACTCATCCACAAGCGCGCTAATTAAAAGCCAAGCAACTCTATAAATGAGGATAATTGAATTCCACAGAGGTTGTTCATAAATAATTTTAATTTTACATCCCATCGCCCCCACGACATTCATGAGCTTGAACCAACATCCTTCATGGCTTTGCTCAAGTTGAGGAGATTAAAGGAGAATTGAACAGTTTGTAGAAATGTTCATTTGCACTTATGGTTATCCACAAAGATCCATAAAATTAGCAAATTGTCCAATTGAAAAATTTAATTGGCTAATAACAACTACTTGTGGACTTGTACACAAAAAGTGCTTAAACTCAACCTATGGAATCTCCTGTACTCGGAGGTTCGCTCATAAATTTTCAAAGCAAAATTTAAGTATTTCCCTATTTCCCAATGTTGGTGTTGGTAAGTAGGTAAGTGTATTAGGCTTTACATATGTAAACTTCCTTTAAGGACATTTGCTAAGGACATTTTAAATTAAAACCAACATACCTACAAACATCAATCATTCAAAGTAACGCTGAAGGAAGACCAATTTAATAATAAGCCCAATTTGAAACAAGGATTCTAAATAATACAATCCAAACAAGCCCATCAAATATGACACTAATACAGTTCAAAAAACACTTCTTGAGTAGCAATTACAGTTAAAAGGTGCGAAGACTCATAGCCATGTATTTTCATACCTCTACATGATTCCCAAGTCTTTAACTATTTATTTATTAATTTTTCATTCTAACTATTTGGGATATGAATAAGGGAAAACACAGACCATTTGTTTGCATTGTTACATTCGTAAGTAGATTTTTGTTTCACATACTCTGTACAACATATAAAATGTTATGAGATAGGTATACTATTATTAAACTATTTACCTAAATGGATTAGCTAAGGATAAGATGAAATGTCTCAAAGTAGGAGTTCGATTGAATAAAATAGTAAAAATCTCAAATTTTGTATAGAATACAGTTAAAATACATAATAAAGTGAAATATAGATGACCATTAGCATTTCTCTAATGGTTCGTCCTTCAAGTCAAGAAATTGACATCATTATATATTCATTTTCCAAGAGCATTTCATATGCACATAAGAAATGAGGGAATTATCCCCTATTATTAGCTTTCAAAATGCTTCTCATAAATTGGGCATTGTTGTGAGAAAAGATCATGTAGGCAAGGCAAGTGGTGGGTTCTTCCAAATCTCCGTCAAATTGATTTAATATTTATTACGAGGACTCAAGAAAAGAAATGGAGGCAAATAAAGTTCATTTGTGACTTCCGTCTGCCGCTTTAGCCTTTGCCTTACTCACACAAAACTCACAGCATCAATTGCCACTTGAATTCCTCAAGTCTTCCGCTATGTGTGTGGATTCTCCTATAAAGACCATGATTTTAGGCATTTCAAGTTTAATAAATAAAAAACTACATTTAATATGCCATGCCACTTACATACATGCATCTATATATATAGACTTTCGTGTCAAGATTTTATTCTTACTTTAAATCATTGTGGGCTCATCAACTTTCATGTGCTCGTGTGTTACATGAGAGTTTTTTCTAAAGGCTTTTCATTTTTTCACCTTGTACATTATTTTTATTAGCTAGATATGAACTTGTATAGCCTTTTTCACATTTAATAAATATATAGGATTCAACGTTAATTTGAAGTTATCCTCAGTTGAAATATCAACATCATAAATAATTGAAATCCAGTTTCATTTTGCTTCTAAGCTCTCATTCAACGAACACATTGTTGAAATCTATTAGTTAAGCTTATTGTTATAATAAGTTTATATTAAAATAGAATTATGAAATACATTGGCTTATAACCTCAATTATCCTATCTTAAGCAAATATTTGTATTATTAAAATATTAGTAAACACACTTAAAGCCATATATAAAAAGATTGAAGTGGTTCTTGACTTTATCCAAACATAGCTTTTAATCCACCCAAGAGATTTAGGCTCATGAGATGGGTCGTCATTTAATTAGATTTGAGCCAAGTGATTGTTTGTGCCCGAGCGGGGAACGTGGCGCGAAAGGGATGAGCTCTGAGATCTTCTTCGCGAGTCGCAATGAAAGCGTATGTAATGAATGAGAGAACTAACCTTTTCCAAAGAGAGGTCACCGGCTTCAATGGCTTTGAAAGGGTACAGGGCCACCACCACACGCCTACCTGACGACTTGTCCTACAAAGAAGAATCAAACGGTTAGCCACCTATTTTCTCACAAGAACCAAGTGGCACTTCGGCCTCTATTTGCTTAACGACAACTCCTAGTTGGCTCCCTTGTCTTTTGCCGGAGTCTCTCGATCAACCTTTGTTTCATCGCCACTCAAACTTGTTTCACTCGGGGTCATTGAGGGAGTTGGACAACCATTCAACTCAACCGAGGATCATCCATGTACTAATAAAAGGACTCGTTATGAATAGAACAAGTATTTCGAGTACCGGATCACAAATTATTCAATATCCCCTTAACAGGACCAACTTCATTTAAATGAGCCAAAGAAGAATAGAAAAAAATCTTACCCTTGGCTTATTCAACGGCGTCCCCGGATTCCCTCCTGCCATTTCTGGAGAGCCTGTAAAGAAACCCGTCATTTGTAAATCTGAAATCCCCTTGTCAAGAGCGCCTTAATATTAATAAATGACCCGGTTGACCAAACTCCCATTGGCCCAAATGCTTAGGTGTTTAAAAGGGTCGGAGAGCGATGTGGAAAATCCGACACTCCCACGTCGAACTTGAGTCGGGGATTTTACCATGGACAGATTCTTCATTTGCCTCCACAGGGTTGTGGGCCTCTGGCTGAGGCTGAGGAGTTTGCACGGGGGGACACTCAGCACGAGCTCTGGCCTTGAGCCCTTTGGACGACGAACTCCCTATCGTCTTCTTTTGGAAGATGTTCACGTTTGGCCAAATCTTGTGGAAGACCATGTTAGTGGGAGAGGCACGAGGGACACCCTGAGCACACGAGACTCGCGACTGACTCACACTTCCTCAACGTCCTCTCCTATTCTACGCATCTTCCCATGTTCGCAGAGGGGAAAAACACTTCCCGACGTCCTCGCGAGATGAATGGGGAGTGAGAGTCCCTTCTGCCCCCAGTGCTGTGTTCGACCCATGGGCTCATCCGCATACTCATCAACTTGCCCCTCTAGCCCAGGTGGTATGTACAGTGTGTACTTGGATGAAGACGCCTCAAAACAATGACCAAGGTCTCCTGTCCCGACGGGACTCATTGGAGTTTCAACACAAACACCACTCGAACCTCGAATCCATTTAACTAATGAGCTGAGCATTTAATCAAGCCTCGCCTCTTCATTGTCGCCGTGTCGTGATGAGCCCTTCTCCCTCTCACTCAACCCCATGGACACAAACTCGGCGAATTGGTGGGAAATATTGTTATTTCGATGCTCATTTGCTCCTTCACGACTCAAAACTCCCCGCCGACCCGCACTTCCACACCAAACAACATGGAATCAAAGGGCATTTCACTCAGCGACTCACTTTCATCTCACAATAAGCAAATATAATGTAGGGGCGAAGCTAGGCATATATCTTATATTGAATGTTAAAAATAGATTGTGCGTATGAAATAGAGAGGGGCAATGCTCAACACTATATAATGCAAAGATCTATCAAATTTATTATTGGCTTCTCCTTCAAAAATCTCATTAGCAAGGAAAAAACCCCAGGATGAAAAAACTGAATTTAAAGGGGAATTAATCACACGATTTTTAATCTAAAAGAGAATATAATGTGTAGAATTTGAATCTATAATTTTTAGGAAAAAATAATTAATTGGACTTCGACTCAAACCAAACGAGCCTTCTGACGTCGGAGAAATGGAAATTAAATTGTTTTAAGCAAATATGTTTGCATGGATTCTATTGAGAAACCTTCTATGGGAATCCTTGGTGGTTCTTTACTTTACTTTTAATAAGAATGTAAGTTAAAAGCATGGACAAAACCCCAAGACATGAAAGTATACTAGACGAGAATATATAGGTAGCTAGTATACTTTAGTAGATATAGATAGGTATATAAGGAACATCAACACACACTCGGCATTCCGCCTATTTAAGTATTCACAATTCTCATTATTTCTCACGATCTTTGGCTATAAACCAAATTGAGAGTCTGCTGATGGTGAGCGAAGTGAGTAAAGAAAAGAGATAAAATGATGCGTGAAAGCTCGAGGTTGAGCCCAAGTGTATCTCCAGGTCTTTCATTTAATTAAGAAGTTATAAAAAGAACAAGTGTGAAGATTGGAAATGTCATTCCAGGATCCGCCCTTACTAGGCAAAGAACAAGAGAAGTCAAAATGGGATTTGAATCATTTCCTCGCCCATTAAGATTCCGTGGCATTGATTAGGTCTCGAGATTGACTATAATCAAGGTTCAAGATCTACTGACGATTCAACTCTCAAAACCCCCTACATTGTCCCATCTAAGTCATCTCATTTGAAAGAAAATATACCTTCACACCTTCGCTTCATTCATACATATTTTACATATATGAGGGTTTTTTCAATCGCTAGTATATTTTGTGTGTATATGCAAAACTATTTATTTCTCTCCATTGGATCATTCATGAATATAAAAAGAAAATCATTTTTATAGAAATCCCAATATTCTACAATTAACCATGGAATTAATTAATTCCCACTCCTCACAGGGTCAATTTAAAAAACCCGTGAAAATATCGGGTGGTTGGGAACATGAAAATACGGCAAGGTGTAATTGAATAAATGTGAACAAGACTTACTCATGAATTCTTCCCTCGCCCCCACCACCTTGGCACTGTTGGAATGATCCGAAATGGAGAGTTGGGCAGAGTCTGGCGAGAGGAGCGGCGAGGGATTGGAGTCCGGACTCGCCACCAGACTCCCGTTGTTGTTGGAAATGAGACCGTTGACTGGGCTGGTATTAGAGGAGACGAGGACGAGCGGCGTCCGAGTCGTGTTCAGATGCTTCGTGGCGAAGTGGACGGTGGAGGTTCCGTTCGTGACGGCGAGACTTGACGGCGGCCGACTGGGGCTGAGAGTCACGAAGGAAGCGAGAGGAGGCCCTGGCGACTTTCCCGACGCCTTCACCGACCCCGCCGGACTCGGAGTGGACGACGAGAAGGAAGGCGAGGAGGAGTTACCAGAGTTCCCCACGAGGGTGATGGGCTCACAACCAGGAGAGTCGCGCTCAACGGTCTCGCAGCACAACCACTTTTGAGCAGAACCGGACCAAATCCCCTTGTGGAAGTGACCGCTAGAAAACCCAATGCAATTGCTCACCCTCGACACAACACCTGCAAACACGCAAAAAACACAGCTTCAACCTAATATATTCTATTTTGAAAAATTTATTTAAGAAAAATGAGTCCATAAATGAAACCATTTATATTCTCAGTATTTAATATGAAATAAAATAAAAATTCAATTAAAAACAATTAGCTCAACTCATCAGAATTACGCTAAGGTCTATATAAAATTTAATTTTATTAATTTTACTTTTTCATTAATTAGGTAAAATTGAGAAAGAAATTCCCTCGTGGTCTCATGCAATTTTCTGCATCGTACCACAAAACAGGAATAATTAAGTTTTACTCCCATATATCATCATGGTTCCAATTCTAATCAAAGATGATCATTCATTTTTTAATTAAAAATAAAATTAAATGTTTAAGCTATCCGACATACAATTTACATCTTGACAGGTGATAAAATCCTCACCTGGATTGACATTTATACACAAGTACATAATATATGAGCTTATAAAGTCCAACGGAGTCCTTTTCACTCCTTTATCGGATTAATTAAATTCCTGAACAAACGTAAGCAGCTCACTCACTCAACTCACTCTTGAGGTTTAATGAGAGTCGCCAATCATGTCGAATTACCTTTAACGATCCATTAAGCAGTAAATAAATGTAGTACGTTATTCAGAACATTAGTGTTAAGGCTACACCCAATGTAATGAACATATATAACAAGTCA
The DNA here is from genome assembly GCA_009869795.1 of Neelides sp. FZ-2019. Lineage (NCBI taxonomy): Eukaryota > Metazoa > Arthropoda > Collembola > Neelipleona > Neelidae > Neelides > Neelides sp. FZ-2019. Next base: position 57,212 of record VJMY01000028.1, on the reverse strand, counting down.
TATAAAATACTTATAATGAGCTATAATATTGCTCACTTCAAAGCTCGTTCGCCTTTACATAAAGCTTTTAACGTAGGTAAGATATATATTTTAACTATCAATACATGTTTGAAAATAATTAAAAAAAAATTCAACAATAATATTTACTCTGTTAGAATTGCGTTTGAACGTCAAGTGCATTACACAACGTGTCTTTTTCAGTACGTGGTGTAAATATTAAACAAGTACGTGCATTGACATACCCTTATTTACTCTTAATCATTTAATCGATTAATCGAGGATAATAAGTGCTTACGATTTGTTTTCTATTATCAGATTAATCCACCTATGTATGTAAGTACATTATATGCGTAGAAATACCCTTGTCTAATAAAAAAATTGATCTAATTATCTTTTCAATTAATGAAACTATGAGCATTTGGATTAATTAACTATCAATTAATTGACCTAAAAATGAGAGAAGATATCAGAGGCTTTAATGACTTCACATATTGGAACAAATTAAAGAAGAAAGATCAAATCCTTGTTGTGAGATCACTGATTAAAAAAACTCACAGAGGCGAATGGATTCAATCCAAAGATCTCGATCAGTCTCGTCGATAGCTTGAACGTAGAGAGTACGAAGTTTATTATCAACTGAATAGCCCACCTAAAAAGAAAAAAAAACATGTTTTATTGTCATCAAGTCTTATGTCAATTCAAGTCATTATTGCGAATAGTCAAAGTGAGGAGTCAAAGTGAGAAGAAAAAAGAATCATTTCGACCTTCCACATCTTTGTATTTTTAAAAAGAGAGTTCAATTTGAAAAAAATTGAGCATGAAAAGAGTGGAATGGACCCCAAAGAGATTCTTACTTGAAATCCCGAGTTTGGCCTGTGTATGTTGTGGGTGGCGAAGTTGAGGCAGCCCAACGGCCGGGCTCTGATCTCGCTCGGCGGAGGTTCACCACCCAAGTCAGCCTTTTCAATCCACTTGATCGAGTTGAGGGAGATCCGTCCTTTCTCCCGCTGCTTCTGCCAAATGAGAAAGAGTCAACCGAAACTCCCCGACTCCTTTCCACTAAATACGGACAGAGCGGAGATCAGCTAGCCTCTACTCTAATTTTAAGCTCACGAGCCATTGAAGAGACCAAATGACTACACACCCATGCCTAAACTATGCAATTTCCACTTAATACTCCAACTATGTACATTCAAGTATGCAATGTACAAGTAGAAATTAGAAACTAGCGAGTTTGGAATCCACCAGGGTGTGTAAACATTCCAGACTTCAATGCCAATTACATTTTTCACACGGGAGGAATGAATAGGAGATGTTTGACTCCTTGGACTCGCAAGGGAGACAGACGACGAGGGTTGCTGTGAAGAATCCGTATAAATAAATCTAAGACTCTTTGACCTCTCGAGACAAAAGGAGACGGAGCTTCCACCACATTAGCTAAATGAGCGTCTCGTAACTCAAGTGAAGACGTTGAGTCTCAACTGTAATGGAGTCACGCTCGATCTCTCCTTCCTTCACTCGTCACTTGAGACCTCGAGCTAAGCGACTATTTAGGAGACAAAACAAATGAGCAATTTGAAAAACAAACATGACAAAAGCAATGGAAAAGTAATGAAGTGTCACAAGGATGAACAAATGTTTCAATAGTTTCCATATTGACTAAAAAGGCTAAATGAGAATTTAAATTGAAAAGCGTTTAAGTTTAAAATAATAATGAAATTGTGAATAATAATAAAAGAAATTGCTCGATATGAGAATTCAAGATAGAAATAAAGGATATTTGGAATTTAAATAAAGAGAATCCTCTTTTTTTGTCCAAGAGCTCTTGGCCAAAATGACGTTAAAGAGAAGCTGAGACGTTTAGGAATTTGCAAGTTGTGGTTTGATTTGACTCCAACGACTGTAATGGACTCTTTCCGTTCCCAAGACCAAGACCGTGATTTTTTAATAGCCAGCGAAGCATTTAGAGGCTTTGGACAATTTATTGATTGCAGATTTGAAATTGAGGTTGGGATCCCAATGGAGCAGCCTATGTCCCATCAAATGTGCTCTACGGCTCACTAAGTAATGTGTACCAACGGACTCATCGGGAGTGGCAAGAGGAGTCGATAAATAATCCACTAAAGGGATCATTAATAAAACCAGGAAGAGGTATTAAACCCAAGCTCGCGTCAAAATACACACAAATCTCCCTAATCCCTAATAATATTCCGACTAATCCTAACTATATATATTTACATACCTATTAGTTCTTGAGCCTAGTAAAGTCTTGGAGAGGCTTGAGAGGAGGAGATAAACAAGTCGAGTGCCAAGAATTTGAGTCCCTTGACATTCGGGGCTAATTCCCCAATTCCTACTCATTTAATATAGGAACAGAATTTACAAATCGCCCATTTAAACTCTAATTTCTCATTTAATCAACGTTGAGATGTGAGGGATTTTAAATTGAGGAAAATATAAGTTCTGGACCTTCGTCTCGAGTTTGGGGAGGAAATTGAGGAATGCGCCAAAAAAGAGATAACATTCTCAAAAGTCTTGGCATCTTGCTGCTTCACATAAAACTCTTCGAGATCCTTAAGGTTATTTGATAAATATGCCAAATTCTTCTAATGAAAATAGTTCTTGGACTTTCATAGTGACAGACAACGAAAAATAGTAAGGAATTATGTACTTAATGAACCATTATAGGTGTAAATTTCATATACTTTAACAAAAAAAATTTCCAATTTAATTATTTGCTAATGCTAATTGCTAACTGATGTCTGTACTGTAAGTCAGGCTTATTAAATATTCGCTTTAGTCCCATAATTGTGGAGCCCACGCGTTTTCGCAAGAAGCGAATAAAAGATAGTAATAGAAAAAAAATAAAAATGCATTAATTGTTCAATTGTGTTAATAAAATCAAAAAAAGAAATGATACCTCTCCGTCAGAATTGTAGTAGGATAAATAATTCTTGGTTAAGCAAAACCAGCGTAGATTAAATGAAATCGGAGCAAATCTCTTAATGGTCTGAGATCGTTTGGCCAGATACCCCTGACGAACGACTTCTTGAGGTGCATCACATCCACGATTGGCCATCGATTTGGTCAACTTCCACAAAGACTTTCATTGGCATTCGTGGAGAGTCTCTTCCTCTACTTACTAAACTCTTCTCCTATGAAAAGTTCATAATTGTCAAATAAAACGTCCAGTCCAGGCTCAATTCTTTTTTAAACAAGCTAATTGTATTTAGGAATAAATAAAAATTGTATTTTAAATATTTTTTACACTTCGTCCATGTCCTTTATAATATTAGTAATAAACGAGGGTCCTTACATCGTTCCTAACTGGCTTCGCATTCTATAAAAAATAATTTTTGAAAAGGGCCTTTTTCAATTTATTGTAAATTTTTTTTACACAAATATATCTCTTAAATGAATGAATTTTAATTTAAAAAAGTTTATTCAACCTTTGACAAAAAATAAAATGAGTTCAAACAAAAGTGAAATGCCAATTTTTCTGAGAAATGTGCTCATTTGCAAACTAAAATTATTTACAATTTCCCAAGAACTTGCTCTCTACATTATTGGCAGCTTGCATAAATGTGCTATATTGCTATTACTCACATTTCTAACTACACATAAATAAAATATTTACAAACAAGGACCAATAATCAAAATTCAATTTTTACAACCACGACTTAAACTAAACAAACATGTGTAAAATACATTAAGTCTAAATATTCATATAAAATTGATTTTTTTAAAGGGCCGTTACTCCACGTTACTTGGAAACATCTGAATGACCAGACAGAGTTTATGGAAATCCAATGAATCTCCATTACTAACTGTGAGAGTCGGCCAAGACAATTAAAAAAATGAATAGATTCATCCTTGAACAAGGCTTGAGTGGATCGGAGTGTTTGATCCGTTGAGTGCTTGGGGTTTACCTGGGAGAAGTCCGGAGAGCAGGTGATGTTTTGAATGTCCGTGTCAGGGCCAGATCTTAATTGTAGGTTAGTGAGGGAGGACTGGAGGGAGAGTTGGAGAAGGAGAGAGTGTCAGACTGCCATAGTGGGAAGAACGTGTGTCGGAATCGGCCCACCCGCGTCTGCGCCACTTTCTCATTCACCATCCCAACAACCAAAGACGACACTCAAAAGATTCAACTTGTATACCTAAGTGTATATGTTGTTGGGAAGAACACCAAAGACTCCCAAATGTTCTCTTGGGTTCTTCACCGACTCGGCCAAACTCACTTTCTCTCCGACCATCTTCACCCTTGGCCACGGTCTTACTCCATCATTCAATTAACCGCTCAACGTCCTTTCAATTTAATCACAACAACGTCCAAATGCTCCTAGGAAACTACTGCTTATTAAATCCCCATGTTCAGTCCTTTCGACTTTTATGCTATAAAAGCAAAGAGGAATTCTTGCCCTATATGAGTCTTAACCTATTTACCCTTTTTAAACCTTTAGGGCAAGTCTAATTACTTTCAAAAGTATATTCATGTAAAAACGAAAAATAAGAAGAATAAACTATTAATAAGTTGGTCAACATAATATACTATCAAAAAAGACCATAATGCCTCTTTACTTTTAAACTTAATTGTGTATGGGAATCAAATATTAAATTTTACCAAATCATGGATTCATCTAATTGATATTGGAGAATTGAAGGTCATTTAGCTAATTTATTAAAATTAGTTTAAGCCGCATCAGCATTAAAATCCAAATGAACTTTGCTTAAAATTGCATGCATTCGTATTTCTGGAATGCATAGCTTTGTATAGGAGATATCCCCAAGTTTATTTGCTTATTTTTATTTTTATATAAAAGTCTGAGCATTGACATGAGAATTTAGGCAATCTGATCAAGTAGACTCTATCCACTGCGAAACGAGTTGTCGAAATGTGGTTGTTTTAAAAAGTCAGTTCCGGGGTATAATATTGTTCACCCGGGATTGACCCCGCCCTTGATTCGGGGATGGACGGGGGTCTCGAAGGGCTCGTGAGCCTTGTTGCCTCAGCAGCGATGGTTTTTGGCGGAGTTTTCCCCTACATCCCTCAATGGGTGGAGATTCGGCGGACGGAGACTTGCGAGGGATTTTCCCTATACGTATGCTTCGCCCTCCTGGTCGCGAACACGCTGCGGATCCTGTTCTGGTTCGGGAGGGCTTTCGAGATCCCGCTCCTCCTCCAGAGCATCCTCATGAACGGAACCATGTTGGCTATGATCTGGCTCTGCGTCACCACCAGGGCCAAGACAGACCTACTCAAGAAGAAGGAACGGCGACTAAGCGGTAAGTCAACTTGCCTCCTCTTCCTCACATACTTCTCTCTCTCTCTCTCTCTCTCTCTCTCTCTGTATTAAACTCTCTCTTGTGGGGATCTGTACAGCTGGGGGCGGATGGGACCCGCCGCGGGTTCGGAGGCTCATCGGTGAGTCTGGCCACAACTCGCTTCTAATGCTCTAACACTGCCACTGCCAATTAATTGCCATCACCAATTCTCAAACTGTCTCGATTCTCTTTTCGCTTTCTCCCCTTCGTCTTCCTCTCCTAATTCCCCTTTGAGCAGACCTTCGAGCGGCCGAGTTTTGGGACTGGACGGACTTTACCTCCTACGTCCAATGTGTCGGGGCCTTTGGGTTCGTCGGAGCTCTGTTGATGTACACCTTCAAAGAGTACTCCTTGTTCGTTGAGGTCGTGGGGTTCGCGGCCGTGTTCGTCGAAGCCATGTTGGGAGTTCCGCAGTTCCTTAAGAACCGAAGGAAAGGATCCACTCGCGGAATGAAGTAAAGCTTCATTAAATTAAACATCATTTATTTTATTTAAACATCTTCCTTGATGAATTGAAAGTTTGTAAGTTGTAACTTTGATGGATTTAGTCTAACCATGGTTCTCATGTGGATGGCTGGAGATACGTTCAAAACGGTCTATTTCGTCTTGAGGGATGCTCCGTTTCAGTTCTCTCTCTGCGGGTGTCTACAAATCGGAGTGGATTTGGCTATCCTCTCCCAAGTTTACTTTTACGGTGACGAGCATCCGACGAGGATCGGTTGAGTCATGACGACGAGTGTAGAAGGATCGTGTAGTCACACCTTTTTCACCTCCAGTAGGATGCCACGCATTCACACCTACACACTCGATTACCTTTTAATTACTCGAAGTACTTTTCATTTCTGTGATATTCAGCTCGTGGAATAAATAGACTTGCAAATTTACCTGCCTTCAACCAAACTTGTGTGCAATTTAGAGCATAATTTGATCACTTGCTTCTTTTTCCAGCATTAAGCCGTGCATATGGAAAAAGCATGAATGAGCGTTTAGCTTCAAAATAGCTCAAAAAATTACAAACTATAATTCAAATATATAAATTATATTATGTAGGTATGTATTTATGAAAGTATTTATGTACATTTTTGTATTTTTGTAAAAGAAGTAATTTTAATTCATTAGATTCGTATATTCATATTTATGTATATTATGTATATGCATAGAGTAAAGTAGTACAATAAATAAATTTATCATTATGACTCATAGTCTGTCAATGAGTTGCTTTCGTACCATTACTTTTAATAATTAAATTATCGTGATCAATTCTAGTTAAATTAAATTACCCTTTACAATAACTTCAACTTTAAAACTTGTTATTTACTATTAAACGTATTATTGATTCCTCGAGAATAAAACTTTAATTGGGGAACATGGAGAAAGTAGTTGTATAATTAATTGTTAAGCTCTAATGCATTATTACTCAATCGTCAACAGAGAATATTATTTAGTAAGTCGTAGTTAAGGGGAACTGTCAAATAATAAGTAAATAACTTTGTCTCTATTTGGAATGGCGAGGAAGAAGAAAGTTCGTTCTGCTCAGTAAATGTTGAGGGTCGAGTGGATGAGAAAGGAGCCGGTGCCCTTCTGGACCATGTTTTGGTCGTAGAGTCTCTTCGCTTCGGCTGCGGCTCTTGCAGCGATCCGCCGTCTTCTCCATTCGATGAACGGGACGGAAATCCAGGCTGCGGCGCCGAGCATCAAAATGCTCCCAAGGAAGTGAATGACGGTGGGGTAGCCGTAGCGATCGATCAAGTTCCCTGCCAGTGGCGGGCCAGCCAATTGAAAAATCCCGTTGCAAAAGAGGGAGATTCCGTAGGAAGACCCGAGTTTGTCAACTCCGAGCTCGTCTGCCAGGATCACAGCGGTCACCCCGATGTAAATGCCCGATGCCAATCCGAAAGCCGAACAGAAGGCGGCCAGCCGCCCAAAGGTGTCGGCAATCGGGAGAGCCGCCAGGATGGCCCCGGATGCAAAGAGCCCTCCGACGTAAAAAGCCTGGCGTCGCCCGGCCAGGGCCTTCATGTCGCTCATGGCGGCGCCGCCGATTCGCCCAAAGAAATCCGCCCCGGCCACGAGGGAGAGAAAGTAGGAGGCCTCGCCTTTGCCGAACCCCAGTTCCTTGGCATATGCAGGGAGGAGGAGGAGGAGGTTCGTGTACCCCACGGCCGAGCAAATGTTCGAAGCCAAGATGACCAGGTAGAGGCCGTCTTTGAGGAGACTCAGGTCAATCAAGTCCTTCATCCAGCTCTTGTTCTTGGGCTCGAGCTCCTCTGGCTCCGCTTCGTTGGTGGCAACCGTCGGGATCTGCGTCCCGAGCTGGAGCGACACGAGGCCTCCATGTGGCATGCTGCAGAGGTAGCGGAAGGAGGAGATGGAGGCCGTGGAGGAGGCGCTCAGCGTCCGAGACATTCCTCGCCCGGGGGTTGACAACTTCCCCTTCCTGCCAGGCTGCTCCAGGGCAGAGTCGTCTTCTGGGATCGTGTTGAGATTCGGACGCGAGGTCGGGCGACTCCGGGCCGGGGATTCTTCAGAGAGCCGAACGGCCAAAGGACTTGGACCTTCTTCAGACCCCAACTGCCAACTCTCTGGGCTATCACCCTATACAAACAAAACATCTTATTCATTACTCATAAAAGCACCACATTAACTACATTGAGGTGCATAACAATTAAAAAGAAATTCTGAGCCTTTCTTACGTGTCCAATCGTAAACGTCGGCCTCCTCGACTTCCTCGAATGAAAAGGAATGGCGATAGGAAGTGACGCGGCCATGCTTCTTTCACTCTGAATTCAAAAACAAACCCGTTGAGCCCAAATCTCTTAAAATATTAAATATACTTTATAGGCTCTGTCCGCGAGAGTTGCACAATGCGCAACCAAAATTTCCTTGCCTTTTCAAGATTATCTAAAAATTCTTCCATTCGAAATCCACGCGATATTTTTGAAAAGGCAAGGAAATTTTGGTTGCGTATTGTGCAACTCTCACGGACAGAGCCTATAATAACTCCATAATTTAAATTATCAAAGTGAATTAAATTGTTTGATAATCTTATTAGCCTTCCATTAGGCTAAAAACCATTAATTATATATGCAAAATGCCCTTTAAAATCGAGGAAACCTATACCTTTGTTTTAATTTGGATTGCCGTCGAATCTGAAGGTTCTGTGAGAAATCCTGAGCCGACGCCTTTTGAGAGTTTTTGTCTTTCCTTTCTTACAAGGACTTTCTTCTGGTGGATCGACACTGGGTCAAAGAACAAGGCAGCCAAACAGACGTTGAGCAGCGAAATCCCCAAAATGAGCACTGCTTTTCTGCTCATACAATCACAATTACTTTAATACATTTATATATAAATGCTTCATTGCGATCTGGATGCAGAGGTAGTAAAATTTCGTTTGGTTAGTCAGAAGAAGATGCACCTGTAGCCGTAGAGTTGTAATAGCGTTCGGAGAACCGGGGGAATGAGAACGCTACCAAGAGCGCTTCCAGACGTGCACAACCCGTTTGCCAATCCCCGTCGTCGGTCAAAATACGTTCCAACCATGAGAACTCCGATTGGATATGCAAGTCCAGCACCAAGTCCTGATATGATCCCGTACCTACATTCCCCATTTAATTCAATGTCATTAAAAGTTGAGTTTTAGTTATTTTTTAGTGTATTCGCTCTAATTGCATTCGCTGGCTTGTCCTCAAATGGACTCAAAGCATGACGAGTTGACTTATGAACTTACGAGATGCACAAATAAAGGATAGAGTTTGCAAAGTAGGATGACATGAGGCCGAGAGACGCGAGGAATCCACCCAAGATCGTCACCTTCCTGTGTGACCATTTGACGGCCAAGGCTGCGGCGAAAGGCCCGGTGGAGGAGTAGAGCCAGTACGAGAAGGCAGGAATCCAAGAAGCTGAGGAAGGACTCGCCTCAAACACCTCGATGAACTCCACGAACAGAATCCCAAATGACTTGATCATCCCAGGGATGAGGATGTTGACTAGAATGGCGCCAAACAGAACCATCCATCCCCAGCCGCCGTCTGGGGACTCGAGAACGACCTCGTACTCGACTTCCGTGTCTTGGCTCACTTCGGGGTCGCGGTCGAAGGGGAGATGTCGAGGACAGAGCAGGGCGTCTTGGTCGATCATCTCCACAGACTCCACATGGGGAGGTTGAGGACTTTCTTCTCTCGGAGCTTCGGACTCGCGATCGGACTCGCCTTTTTTCTCATTCTGCCAACAAAGGAAAACACAAATGAGACATTTTCCTCCCCTTCAAGTTATATTATAAATATTTATCTTAATAATATTCATTCTCTCATAAACTTGACTTAATTATTTTATTATTAATTATTTATTTAACCAATTGAATTAAAAATGTTAATATTTACTGGACATTTCTAACATTAGAAATATCCAAATTATAATAAAAAAGAATGTTGTATAGAACGAACAAAGGAATTATCTGAAAAACTATTTTAAATAAAAAGAAGGTACAAGGTATAACCTAATTAAACTTAATTATGTTTTTGCTTTAATGAATATTTAGGACTAACTAACCTAACAATAAAACTGATTAAGATACTGACCGAGTTAGAAAATGTTGACATTCGAGTCTACCAATATTGTATTGAAAAACGATGGTTTTAATATTGGAATAATAAATGGCTTGTGTAATATCCTAAATTAGGAATATTATATACATATATGAATTAATGTGCCAATGGATCTAATACATTCCAAGTAAATAACTAATAAAAACATAAGAAATATAAAACTATTCGATTACACTGTTGCTGCTAAGTTAATACTTTGAATACTAATGACACTTTAATGACAAACTTGCTTTTCAATTCTTGTCAATGGGGAATAATAAATATAAAAATTAAGAATCATTGAAATTGTGAATGAAAGTTTTACGAATGGAACGAATATTCGTAAACAATCATGTATCATTAGTTATTTAATAATTTCATAATAATATTAGCAAAGAATACACATGTTCTCAATTGACATCAATCATTAAATAAAAATAGAAAAGTTTTCTCTCACGATTGATTCGTATGAATCCGCGAGTATTGCCGGTGAGACTTCAAGATTGAATTGCGTTGGTTCGGGGGCGAGCAGCCAAGCGAGGTTTGGATCCGACGAGCGAGAGGGTCGATGGACTTCGTCAAGAACATCCTCTTCGAAGGCCGAGTCCGAGTCTTGTGGACATGTTGGGAATTCAAGAACCGGGATTCGCCCACGACTGCCCGACGACGATCCGCTCTCTCGACCTGCTGGAACTCGCTTGAGAAGAAACTCCTCTTCCCGAACGATCTTCTTTTCTAGCATCTTTTTTCTAGTGGGCCTGAAAAACACTTGGGATGCCCTGGAACAAACCAAAACGACTTGCCGTATTAAAACGTTTCACACACATGTAACCAATTGGAATTCGAGAGTTAACTCTAGAGTAAGCTACAAATGCCTAAAACGAATTCTGGTATTTTGACTACCCACTTAATTATATTCCGTATTTTAAGAGGAAATCTTAAACTAGCTATTATTTGAACTTTGAAAATGCTGTTCAAATTGCTGGCATAATTAGGGAGTCACATGTCCTCAAGTTGACTCATTTAAAAAAGTAATTTATTTATAATGGATGAGTTTAATGATAATGGGAACGATGTAATTTTAAAGGAAATTGTGGCTTACCTTGGTTCATTTTGTCTGAACGTTACATTATGACATATTTATGGGTAATTTGAACTTGGAAGTTAACGTGTGTAGTGTCAAGTCGCTAACGATAAGTTTTTGTATCCATTTTATATATAATATTCAATTATTATCGCATTTTTTGTTAATGTGTTAAATTGTGTTTGCGTGATATTTGTCGTTTTGGTTGTTTGCGCACTAATTATTTTATATATAATTTATTTACAATATTGTAGAACTTGTAACACAGCAAGAGACGTTTTGATTGAGAGCTTTCACCACACAATCATATCACATTTGACATTTTAGAATAAAAACCTTTGTTCTTAGCCGAATTCTGAACTTGTGAATATGTCTTTTAGCACCATTGACACCTGAGCACCTTTCCTTTGACTTGTAATTCGATCTCACATTACCATGGGATTGTAGAAACATACATCTAATTCCTATTTAATTCATTTATAACTATAACATTTGACAATTGTAAAAACTAATCGAAAGAAGTAAATTGAATGGGTGGACGGGGACATGTTGAAGAAGGGTAGATGACCGAAGATGGGCGGGTGTTGAGGTCGGAGGAAATGACGGGGTGAACCTCACGTGAGTTCCGGGATTTGACAGATCCGAAATTTCTCACGGCCCTGCGCCTGGCACACCCAAATTTCCTATACCATGCTTTCATTTATATATATATATATATATATATGCATTTATAACTACATAACTATAACCCCTATTACATCTTAAATTTCATTTACGATTAGTAAATTTAATATGATTATTCTTATCTATTATGATAGTTATCTGCCAATTTCTTTAATCCCTTTTCCTAACTTATTCATTTTAAAATGTATAAGTGTGTGAGTTTGTGTATTATTATGAATTATGAAGTTTACATGGATGATGGATATTATTAATGTAGTTATTTAGTTAGTAATTGAAGCATAGATTTGATGTGATTGAAAATATTTTTACATTTTTAATGTTTATATAACAACTTATATATTTAAAATAAAATGTGTAAGAATTGTAGATAAAAAATTAGATAAAATTAAAAAAGTGCCTTAGAATATGAATAAATTGAAATTAATATTTCCGCATACGCATTTAAGTTGAAATTGAGTAATAAATAAAACATTTAAGTAGTATTTATAATAAAATATTTTTATTTCGTTTGAAGAATAGCGTGAATAAGAAAATGAATTAAGGAAAATCAACTTTTAAGAGATCTCCCAAGAAGCCATGGCCCACTTTCTGTTGATTTCTCCTAAAATGATGTTATATTGGAGAGCCTTTTCCGCGCTGATCCCAGCCATGATCTCCTCAGCCTCTTGTACCTTCTCTCCGTCGTCCGGGACTTTGGGCGGTTTGGGGCCGGTTATCTGAATTCTTCCGCTCGAGGTAGTCTGCGGCTTCTTCACCCCAAGACCCGGTGGTCTTCCTCTCCTTTTCTTCGGCACAGTTTCCTCTTCGACTTGCTCGGGCTGTTCTTCTTCAGTTCGTGTGGCTTTGGCAGCCTTTCGCAGGAGTTGCTTTTGCTAATGAAAGATTTCAATTAATCCACAAATCCATTCTCCAATCCATGAGAATCCATGATGGGAATTTACCTTTCGTATCTCGTTCTCATATTCAAGAGCATCGTAGAAGTTGGGCTTTTCCCTTTGTACTCGCCCAGTGCGGCGTCTGAAGGGGGCCAAATCGTCTTCGTCGCTCTTCCATGGGTTGGCTGTTGAGGCCGTTGAAGGGGCATGAGAGCTTCCGCCACCAGTCGAAGACGAGCTGCCCTTCCTACTCGCGAAGAAGGTATGACCACAACCGCACTTTTTGCACGCTACTGGAACCTTCAGATTAATTAATAATTAAATTCTCTTCCAGTTTCAAATCATGAAGCTCAAACTGGGCGATTTCACCAAAAGATAAAACAGTGATATTTAAATATTCGAATGGATGTTAAAACAACATGCATAGTAAGCATATTAATTTATTAATAACGTGCTACATTATTCACAAATTAATAATTTGGTAAATTATTGTGGAAAGAGTAAAATGTGAAAGATGCAAGAAAAGTTTGAATGGTTAACCTGTTTGCTACATCTAGGACAATTTTTCGTTGCCATTTCGTAGAAAATCAAGATAGAAAATTTAAGTATTCAGGATCTAATGCTAATGAGAATGTGATTAATTGCGAGTTTCGACCACGAGTAGGACGACCGACGACGAGGTTCAGCGAGATTCACGTGGGTAAAAGGAGCGCGACGGCAAAATGGTTTTTCACTTCTTCCCTTCTTTTAGTCACATGCATATTTCTTTATTCCTTAGTTTTTTGGTTTCTTCCTCCCATTGATCTTCATTTCTTTCTTCACTTTATCATTTGACTACGAAATAACTTTGGTTAAATTCAATTTGTAATTTTTTAATTAATTAAAGTATAAAATTCATTTTTGTTAATTTTTATTATTAATTTAACATTGGATGAAAATATATTATTTATTATTTCGCATTGGTGCTGTCTACAAGATAAGTAAATGAATCTTAATGATGATGTAAAAATTTATGAAAAGGGATAAAGTTTAAAATAATTTTGTTTACAAAGCAGTACAAAGCCTTAAAGTTTATTTTTCATTCGAATGGATTCGTCAATTAGCACTTTTAAAAGTAATGTTGATCCAAAAGGAATGTGTAGCGAGTTGAGAGGTTTAGAGCAGGCCGAGCTCTTTTTCGAGGGCCATGTTGATAGCGTCGATGTCATCAACGGGAACGGCATCAGGCTCTCGGTGAAGAACAACACTGTTCAGTTTAGCTGGGATGATTTCTTCTTCTTCCTCCGAGTCAGATCCGCGATCTTGCCCATCTCGGATGCCTTTCTTTTTCTCGGGTTCCTTTTCACTCAGCGGATTCACGGTCTTGTCGCCCGAGTACTCGATGAGATCGCGAGCAGCGAGTCTCCACTCCAGCATTACCGTCTTGAAATCGTCAGTGTTCCCCAACTCGGTGAATCCGACCATACGCCCAACGATGTCACCTCCTTTAATGAAGATAAGGCACGGAAGGACGGAAATATTCAAGCGCTCTGAAAAGAAAATGTCAATTTTAGCATTTCAGCTAACTCTTCTCTTCTTATACATTACATCTAATTCATAGTTATAACTAATGTAACCGATTCAGACTATTTTAATGAATTTGTGAATTTGGACACGAAAAGAAATAAAGTTTAAAATACTTAGAAACTAATAATTTGATTTACGCGTGAGAAATGGCGACTTTTCTGCATTGATCTTGCAAAACTTCGTTTCAATGTGTTTGTTGGCGAGGATGTTGAGATGCTTGTCAAAGATCTTGCACCTGAACGAGGAGTCCACGTAAAAGTGACAAACGACATGCTCAGAGTTTTTCCCAGCTTGGAAAAAGTCTTTTTCCGTCGACAACTCAGAGTACTCTCCATGGCCCTGATCAAGAACAAATGCAATTATTCCATTATGTCGAGATTGAACATGTGAATTGTACCTGGGCTTTCCAATTGGCCATTTGCTCCGAGCGCTTCTTGATGGTAGCGAGTCTTTGCTTCCGAATATTCTCCAGGTCATCCACGGAGAGAGCGGCGAGCTGGGCGATGGACTCGTCCACCTGCTCCTCAACAGCCCTCGTAATGGACAAAACGGCCTCTTCGGCATTGGAATTCATTTTCGACCCGGGTGTCCCTCACGGAAGATCTTGAATGCGAATTGAGGAATTGTCCAAAGACTTCCTCCTTCGATCAAATTGGCGAGGTGACCGGGTGATCGAATGATCCTGCGGGAAACTCAGCTAAAAAAGCGAAACCGCTCTCCATCCACCCACATGAAATACTCGAGTCGAAATTGATCTTGAGCAAACTTCCAATTTCTCAGTGCGCCCCCAAAGGACTTAGAACAAAGGACGAACTTATAAAAATATTTGCAAAATTATTTGTAGTATGCCTGTGAATATAACTTTGATTGATTTAGATATTCTTAGAAATTCTTTAGAAATTAAAAAAATAAATAAAATCAAAAATGTAGAGTTACACGTTTCAGCCTTTAAATTTCTACCAGGTTGATGAATTTTGCACGCACTTATGAATGGAAAATGAATTTTAATAACTTTATATTGCTTTCTTTATATTTTTATAAGCTTGTTTTATTAGGACTTCAAAGATGTGTATATAACTTAACATCAACCCAAAATAATAAATACAAGATTTTTTTGATTAAAATGCAAATTGTAACAAGTTGTATAATTTAATTAATTAAACATTACAATTAGCAATTTGAGTGAAATTTGAATTTAGGCTTTTAATAATAATTCAAGAATATAACATGATAATAATGTAAAAAATTATCCTAGATGAATTTTTCGAAGCATTAAGTGCACATGATTTGAGCTAAATCTTATAAAAACTTCTCGACACATGTACATTAATATCATAATCAAAAGTGTCATTTTTACATCAGTTCGGACACTCAAATTAATGGACGTATTACAAGTAGGTTGACATGCTTAAAAACTAGAAAATTTTCGATTGAAATATGGTCGGATTTCAGAGGTACATTGTTTGTTAGAGGTCACACCGGTCGCGAGTTCAGGAACCTTCAAAACGTAGGGGACGAAGGAGGTGTGAACCATTGGTCGGATTCGGCGTCGTCGTCGCTCGCGGTCTTTTCCTCGCCCTCACCTTCATGCTTGATTTTGACTAATAAGGGATAAAGAGAAACAAAAGCATTCACGAGACATCATAAGAATAATTATGATAATTATGTATTTGGAAATACTAGATGTGAGTTGCTCTTGAATCTTCTCGAGCTCTTCGTCCAAGGTTCCGGATTCCCTTTCGTCCACGGCCTAGGATAGACATTAATTCGCCAAATGGGTCGGGAGAAATCGATTGGAACCTCAATGAAGCAGCCGGTGTCGTCCATCTCCCACCAGGGCACTCCGAGTTCAAGGGCGTAGTTGGCCCCGACTTTTTCGATCCCCTTGGCCAAATCTTCCTTTCTCGTGAGCCATTCTTGAAACACGGCCATTGTGGGAGAGTTTGCCGAAGCGTCGAGCCCGCTCTTCCTTCGACTAAAGCTTTGGTCGGCAGGTCCGAGTGGCACTCGAACTGGACTTGACTCCTTCTCATCCCTGTGCCATTCCCAGGCGCCCGTGGTGTTCAACTCCGGATTATGAAGGTCAAGCTCAGGGAATTGCGAAATCGGAGTCCCAACGGGCAAATTTAAACGTAGAAGTTCCGGAGTCTCAATGGCCGGTCGAAAGTCAGGAGTCAAATAGATGGGTCGAAATTTAGGCGTCCCAGGTCGAGAGTTGGGTGATCCAAAACGAGAGAGCGAATTCGGTGTCCGAGGCATTAAATGTGACTCTGGATGGAACCCAGGCGACATATATGAGCGAATAGCCCAAGAACGCGAAAGCGATTTCGAGAGTTTCACAGCCGTTTCCTTTTTCATGGGACCTGCATAAGCAGCGATGATGCAGTCAGGGATAATGGCGCTCCTCTGCTCTTCACTCTTCTTGTCCCCATCTTCATAGAAGCTCAACTAGCATCAAATATTAAAAATAAATTTTAGCCTAAACAGGTTTTTTTTAATTATAAGTGATTCTATTAAAAGCTTAAAATTCTTACCGGTATCTTGTAGTAATGTGTGTAAAAGAACGAGGGGATTTTGGTTCCAAGATCTTCGAGACGAACCGCGGGGCCCACTTTTCCTCGGGACGTTTTCAAATTCTCCGGATCTCGCCAAATCGGTACAATGTACTTCTCAGTGAAGAGACGTGCAAACCTAGCTTCATCACGCCAATCAAGTTCGGCTCTTAACCCGATCATCTATAAAGGAATTTAACTCTCAATATTATAATATTTTAATATTTAATTAAATACATCGCTGATACATCATCATCATTAAATACATGATTGATTGAAATTCCTCATTTTCATTGGGAAATTTACATTAAATGGTCTCAGCCCGTCAATGTTGAGCCGATCAGGAACACAGAGCGGATGGAGGATCAGGAGTTGAGCAACTTCGTAGGACCCGAACTTGGCAGCAAAATGCAAAGGAGTCTCGTTCAATTTCTTGTCTGGCGTATTCAAGTATAAATCCACCAGGTATCTTGATCGCCGACTAACATGAAACATGAGTTAATTAGCATCAAAAAATAATTACATTAGTTACAATTATAAACATAACATTTACTTGTTGGAAACATAGCTAATAGGCTTAATTTAATTAGTCTAGTGAATTCCTTACTCTCTCGTATAAGAGTCTTCATTTGGGAAATTGACCTCCATGAATTTTGGACTCGAGGCGATTTCAAGAATCATCTTGGCGGCTGTGACATTATTTCTCATGGCGGCTACATGAAGCCCATTGTAGTGACATCCAATTTGCACAATGGGTGGAGAATCTGAAGGTGTGATGATGAACTTGGGGTCTTCAGCTAAGAGTCGTCGAAGATTATTGTCGTCTTTCCCGTTGATGGCCCGGTAAAATTCCCCGATGGTACTCGAGGACTTAGCGGCCTCACGAGTTTCGTCAACCATTTTAGAAAACTATCGGCCTCGCTCGGTGGCCTCAGACGCCGGTGACGAGTACAAAGTGGGACCTGTCCGAGGTACAAAATAACGGAGAGTCGAAAGAAGTCGGGATCGGGCTCAGTCAATCCCCTCCTCAGACTCCTCAGGCAGAACTGGCAGAGTCGGAAATCGGCACGGACATGCAAAACACAAGTGAAGGCAGAGATGAAGCAAGTTGATTGAGCACAAGTTGCAATTTCTCTATTTCATCCCGCTCCTTCATTGTTGATGCACAGGAAGTTCCGAGGTGGAGCTGTGAACACGCAAACCGCTATGCGCTAACAATAAGTGCTGAATTCAACGCAGAACACAAAGAATCGCTAGAAAAAAACACAGATATTTCCTATATGCATGCACATATATTCAGGCTCAAGGGGACCTGCTTGGGTTTTTGATAATTCATACAATTAGTTTCATAATAATAATTTAATAATTATTATTTAACCACTTGGTCATTGTCCTCATTGGCATTAAAAAGGTTATTATTTTATTATTAAAATTATCATTGAGATATACTATTTAATGTTCTTTTTGGCACAAATTTAAATGATGATGATGAGGGCATTTAATATAAAAAAAATAATGATTTAAAAATTATTAAAGTCATCATGCTAATAGTTTAAATGATAATAAAAGTGTGAAAATAAAATTATGAATGAGCTAAATTGTAACCGATGAAATGGAACCCTTTGTGGCACATGGAATAAGCATTGTAAAAAAGATGATGGCTCAATTGAAATTGATCTTCTCAATGAAAGGTTCATTATTGTGGGATGAGAGATTGGGGCGAGCGAGCTCTCTATTTCATTGTCCCTTCAAACTCAAAAATTAATTTCACTCAGGACAATGGGGGATGTGATGAGCTGGGCCGAATGGGCCAAAGCCAAAGTCATCCCGACCCATTTCAAAGTTTTGTCCACGTTGTTGGAGGGGATTTGGTTCTGAAGGAGAAAACCCTCGACATTTTGCTCTGTGGACTTATCAAGTCCAGAGTGAATCAACTTACAACAGAGATCATTCTTCTTCTTTTCTATTCACTCATTCCTCAGCATGGAATCCTTCAAGCATTGTCAATGGTAATTTCTAAGGCAAGTCTCATTCCGTCTACACGATCCATTTGACCAAACTCATTGGATTACCTTAAGAAATCACAGTAAATCTCATTCTAGTTTTACATCAGAGCTCAATTGACACTTTTTAAAAAGCCGAGTTAACCTTCTGAGCAAGTTATTCATTAATTAAAATTATTTATACATAGTTTTCTATGCACTATACATAATCTTGTTATAATAAATCATGATGTTGTGTATTTAAAAAGTACTGAATGTCAGTGTTTTTGTAAGATCTGATGCTGATTAGATCTCATTCTCCATCACGATATGTTTAATAAGATGAAAATTCTGAAAATGAACAAGGATGTGTTTTTATAACAACTCTAATAAATTGTACACTGCCTATATATTTTACACGATAATGTTTTTCTTTCCAGAGGAATATTCGAACAACTTTGAAACATTTAGCAAGTTGTAGATCTTGAGGTAGTTTTATGTTTGGAAAATTCATGTCTTGTAGTCAGAGCATGTTTGGAGTCTTTTGGAAATTTTTGTGTGGTGGTGGCGGGGAATGGTTTGTGGGTTTGGCGGATAGGAAGAGAATTGCAGAGCTGAGACCATTAATTACGCCGAGGGATCCGAGGAAGGAATCCGGAAAAGGGGAAAAAATCCTCGGAGCTCCGTCGACTCTGAGGAATCCGGGTAAATATCCCGAGTGTAGCTCTTGGCGTACATGTCTAGCCATCCATAAGGGTCTCGTGGTCGGAGGACTTGCTGGGGTTTGGATGAGGAATTCGGCGTCGTGTGAGACATTAATTTCTTTCGAGTTCCTCCGGTTGAGGAATTCTCGCCGAGTGTGAGAGAAGATTGAGAAGATGAGCCTCGCCCCTTTGGCTTCTCCTCCTCAAAAGCTCTCCTGGTATTTCTCCAAGGGGGGAGGGATAATTATTCTCGTCCAATCCCGGCCTTTGCTACACTTCCCAATGGCTTCATCCCTCCAACCCTCCCTTTCATTTATTCATCCCGTGCGGTTCCGAGGTGGTTTCTTTATTGGGTGCCGCCGGGGACACCCGGGAACCAACAACATTTCACAAATTACATAACTTCTAAACTGACAAACTTCCGAGTTCTCCATGTGTGGCAAGTCATAATTCCAAGTTCTGCAGAGTCAAATTAGAGAAATGAGATTGACCCAACCCGAGGGCACTTGGAGATGCTAAGCTCATTACACATGTACGCCGTTGGATTCAGACTCGCTTTTATGTCGTAACTTATACGAGACACATTTATTAGTTGACGGGCTTATGCCCATGCAGAGTGCATAGGGAATATAACTATATATGAATCCGCTCCCTCCATGTCGAGGCCCGCAAAGGGGTTTCCCCATGCTAACAATGTGAATTTTGGTTTTGATGAGGAAAGTGGATTGGGTTTGGAAGTTCGGATCACGGACGGGGGTCTAAAAGAGTGAATCTCCGCTAACTTGTGAGTCGGAGCATCAAATCAACTTCAAATCTTGTTTTGGACATTTTTCCTTTGAGTGGTTGTGGTGTGGAGCGGCGCGGCCACAAGCAATGAACATGGTAAATGGAGGAAATAGATTAGAAATGCAATTTGTGAGCCGAATGGTAGAATTGCCTTTTTTGATTTGGCCGAGGGGGAATGGCGAAAGTTCAAACGGAGACGCCAATTAGCCGCCCTCGTTGGCCCTCTCGTCGGGGACAAAAGACAGGAGTAAATATTTGGGTTCTCCTTGAGACGGGCCTTTGAGAGCCGCCGTTAATCCGGAGGCAAAGGGGCCGACCCTCACCTGTCACGCGGCTCTCAAGGATCCGTGGCGGAATCCGGGAGGAGGGGAGCGGAGTGAATGGGTGCATCGGAGCGGGAGAACCCCAGCTGCACCCTTCCACCCGACCCGCCTCAATCACCAACTCACCGCCACCCTAATGGACCGCCACAAGCCCCCATCAATATTTCAGCGGCGGACCCATTTCCCGGATCACTGCTCAACCTGCCCCAAACAACGACACATCTCCTACACACGCACACACATCCAACTATAGCACGCCGCCAATCACAGGCAAACATACCCATCTGCAGATCAGAAACCAAGCAAAGAACCTTTCAGACTCTTACGTCCAATATTATGTATATATACCATGGCATGCTTAGCAGATAGCAATACGCATTTTCATAATGGCTCCTCGACCTTTTCTAGGATCTTTTATCTTTATGCTCCGCTTCATTTCCGCTTCATGTTCAATATCCCCCAAAGCAAGAATCGCAATTCTCTTTCAATCTCTAACAATGGCTAAACGCCCCTTCAGAAAGATATATACGAATTAGCAAAATGTGTTTAGGATTGGGAAAAATATTTGTCAAGCTAATAGCCCTATCAATGTACATATGATTATTATTTTAGGAATCATTATGGAATAAGTAAGGAAATATGAGATGGCAAGATGGGTTAAGAATCTTAAGAACAGGGAGTTCACAGCGTATTACTTTTTATGTATGTATGTATTTGTTAAATAGAACATCTTGTATCTTGAAATTGAGATGGAAGTTGAACTATGAAAATGTGAATCCCTTGAATGATCTTTGATCCAATTTTATGATTGAAAATGAAAGGAACTTTGTAGGTTCATATCTAAATTATGTACGGTTAATTAGATTAGTTCCCTTTCACTGAAAAGAATATGAAGCCATATAATATAATGCTGTTCCAAAGAGGGATTATCGGTATAAGTATTAGAAGGTATATGGAAGTTATATAATATGTAATGTATTTGGGTATTTTTGAAAGGCTAAGAAGAGTAAATGCGAGGGAAGTCCTAAGTGTCCCGAACGAATTGGCGCGAGAAGGGAAAGTGTTCTCATTTGCATGGCAACCCATGTTGGGTGGAGGGGAAAAGAGGAGTTGTCAACTCACTCGAATGTAATTGATGGTCGAGGGTGGGCCGAATTATGAATCCTAATTTCCTCTCGAAATTGAGAGGACACCTCGGGTCGCCCCATCCATCACGTCGGTTCTCATTAGAGAGGGAATTAGAAAAATCCGGGTTTTTCCACTCGATTGCTTGGGCGGGGTGGGGAGGAGGATGAGCTCCTTGGTCATTAGAGATGGAATTAATCGTGTTCCCTCCAGTGGTGTCGCGGAATGAGGACGTGTGAGGGAAGGGGTGATTTTTCTGGTTGATTGGGCGGAGGGAAGGGAGGTAATTCCCGCATTCCTCCGCCTCTTATCGTCGGCCCATGGGCCCGGTGAGCCCTTAATCCTCTCCTCACTCCCACCAACCGTGAAATTAGGGGAGACAGAGCCGGCCTCCGCCAAGGGCCCGGCCCTTCATTAACATTCCTCGCCTCTCGCGCGGCCTCTAATGCGCCCAGACATCCGCGTCGTCTGGCTATCCGGCCAGGATGAGATCCATGTCGCCCGGGACAATGGGACATTGAAGCTAAAAAGAGGGACAGGGCATAATTACGATGATCCCTCGGTGAACTCCGCTCGTCCCCCTCGCCCAGTGTCACATTCGCACTTCCCCGAATTCTTTTCCGCCTCCCGTCGACGAGCCCGGAAATGAGAAGTTATAAATGTATGCAGACGCGTGGCAGAGGAAGGAACAAAAACGGGCCCTGAAAAACACCCAGCGCCGAGATGAACCTCGAGGAATCTCTTCCACCTCGCTGGGCCCATTGAGGACGTCCAAGGGCTCTGAGCCTCTTCCTAAACCCGCCAGCCCGCCACTCGCATCACACACCTGAACGACCCCATTCTCCTCCCGGCCCAAAACCCAGAAACCCTGCTGGGCCCCACTCTCACCGCATAAACAATGCTTTTCCCTTTCAGACAGGATTGGCAAATACTCGGCCACTCAAGGGCCTTTCATCCGCTCCCATCTTCTTCCCTCTCCGCGGGATTTCTCCAGGGGGATTTACTCAAACCCGCGGTTCCCCGCAGGTGCTTCCCCTTTTTCCAATTTCATTTAGGGGGAGGGCTGTGGAAGTCAGATTCCACGAGAAAGTTTTCCAGCTCGCTGGCCCGAACACGAATTTGCATCCGAAGAATTCCCCGAGTTTCCCCCCATCATTAATTTGGTTCTCGGACGGAGAGTCAGATAATCACCCCGACACCCATTTGTGATAATTGAGGGACTCGTAGCTCGTCGAGGTCAATTTCCTCACACTTGACTAGTCAAAGTGGCGGGAGGTCGTCAAACGACTCTCGCCACACTTCCACCAGAATTTTATCTTCCGAGTCAACGGGGCTTTTTTTTATCTCCGCCTTCCGTCTCCTCCAGTGTGATCTATATCCAATGATGTAATACTATTGTAATACCCGCGTAGGGACGACGTGCTCCCTCGTGTCAATCTATTTCATCAATTCGGAATTATGCGCCAAGCCCGGGAATGAATCATTCTTTGAGCACTCAACCAACTTGTCACTTCCCTTTAAAACTCTAATAAGTAAAACTCAATATTTACAACATCTACATGTAACAGTGACATGATGCAATTTTGAACGTTAGCAATTCCAAGGTAAACACTGTTATATCCAAATATACAATATTTATTGATATTATGTAGGTAAAATAATATTTAAGATCTTACATCTTAACTCAATAGTATATGTAAGAGTATACAAATGTATGAAGATTTGTAAGAGAAATAAAGGCTTTATTCCCAAATTCCTCCGTCGCTTCAAAGTATCTGAATGTCAAAGAGAGAAGTTTCTCCAACTTTGATTTTCATTTCGACTCAACCCCTGGAACTTTCCTTCTCAGTGACATATGACAGTTATGGCATGGCAGAGAACAACAAGGCCGTCAGACTCACTTTCCTCTCAAAAACATCTCAACCAAAAGATTCCCCTTCAGAAAAATTTCCTTTTTATTCTAAATTCCTGTTGAAATGAGGTGAGAAGTATATAGTTAATTTATGCTTCACTTCTTTGATTAAAAGGAAAGTTCCTGGGGATAAAACATATTTTCCCCTTCAATGGAAAAGCAAAGTTTTTTATTCGAGTATTTGATTTCAAATGAACAATTTCATGGTGTGAGAACGTTGGTTTAAATCTCGTGGTTTTTTAATTCCAATTTATGTAGAATTTAATACTGAATAAATGTATTTGTATCAGTAAATGTATTTCATAGTAAAGTTCTTTATGAATCTCGATGAGCATAGATTACGCATATAGGAATGGAATAAATTGGAATAATAAATTAATTGGTTCTAATAAGAATTTTTATTGTTACATTTTGGCAATTTTAAGGTTCCGGAATTACATTTTATATCATATTAATTTGAAGGAAAACTTGTTTTATAGATATTATGTAACCTCAGATAATATTATGTACAATATCGTTTTTTATGTAGTTAGAATGTATTATAGTTATATACATACATCCCTACTCATTGTCAATACAATATCGTCATTGGAAAAAGGAATGACCAAACAGATCATAAATAGATTTGATTAATTAATTAAGTGTGAGTTTCAGTTCAGAGTTCCACACTTCATCCTACGTTATCGTAATTAGTATCCAAGTAATTAATAAATCCTTGTTTCTTCGGAATGAGCCACTCGAGGAGGTTTGACCATATTTCCTTTCGCAATTTGTGATTTGAAATAATACATAATTAAATAAATAAGCTTAGATTTTCCTTTTAATATCCAACAATTTTATACGTTGCATTATCTAAGTATTGCATCATTACTTCATTACATTTAAATATTAAAGAGTCTCTTATCCAACATAAATGTACAAGGTATCTTAATGAGTACATCTCTTATATCATTACAAGCCAGATCGCATTATGAGTTTAACCTATATAGTAATGAAACCTTATTCAATAAATTGATTCCTCACTTTATGTAAGTTACATCTTGGAACATGCATTATAATTAAATATGTAATAGTAATTAATTAGTTGAGCACGAGGAGTCGTGGAGGAACTACGCAGACACGATTGTTTGCTGTGTTTGTGCTTGTGAGAAACCGCGATGGACTAGACCTGGTGCGTGTGGGGATGTGGAGACTCTGATGAAACTGATGATCCTTCTATATATCATCTATCTTAGAAGGCTCGTCCTCGTTCCTCAGAACCCATCCGGGAGGAAATGATTCGACGATGGGAGAAATAGGACTCGGAATCCTATTACTCTCATCTCCACAACCCTTTTGAAAGGGGAAACAGGTTACGTTAATCTCCGTCCAAAGGCGTCATAAAACCCCGAGAAATATTCGAACAATGGGGGGAGAGCCGACACTATTTCCACTGACACATGTTCTTTAGAAAAGACTATGAAGCTAAGGCGCATAGACTCCGAGCTCTCTATAAGGCAAACGGACCTCGGGTCTATCAACGCCCCATATAACTTCCTATAATATATATATATTTAGTTAGGAAATAAATATTCGACTCGAGTGAAATAGATCATATAGTTAAACTACAATATTAGATGAAGGTGAGCGAGAGTCTGAAGGAGAGAGAAAATCTCTGGCGGCTCCCAAGCCTTTGCCATCTTTAATCCCTGAGCAAAAGAACGTCTGTGGATCTCAAAACCTCGATTTCCACCACAAGACTCAATTGATTAAGAAAAGGCTCAAGCTTACTAACTTCCACAATAAGGCTAGGAATTACCTATTTCATATCTCTATGCTTGCGATCTCAATGAGACGTGTGAGACCGACAAAATACACCCAAGGTGTGGGGAATTATCACTCTTAGCAATCATGATCTTCAGATAAACGCCTATATTTTATATAGTTAAATAAGATCAAATAATTAGTCCTATAGTTATAAATTACATATTCAATAAGATTTCCTATCTATGTATTTAGGTATGTACTAATTAGTATGAATTTACTTTTATGCTATATGCAAGCATATTGCATGGTAATTTTGCATCAAATAATAAGACGGCTATAAAGAGGTAGATAGCTACTTGCTATCCTTTACCTGTTTCAAGAACTTTGTGCATAGTATTACGTAAAGACTAAAATAAAAACCAATTTCCTAATTCCAAATGGCCAATTTTAATTGTTAAACCTGGATTAGTTTTCTCTGGCTTTTGTTTCTCCTTCCTAAGCATTAAGGAACTCATTGACTCTCCCTCAAATTAAAACTCTTCCACATATTTAAAATTTCCTTCAATCAAGAATAAGAATATTAAAGATAAAACAACCTTAATTACATTTAAGGTACTCGAACCTTAAACTTACTAATTGAATCTTCGCTCAATCAATTAAAGTATTTTTAACTAAATCTTTTCAGTAGTCAAAAGAAAAAATAAGGAAACACTCCACTTTTTGTAACTCACAAGTTACATTTATGAATAGGGATGAACATCGTTAATTAGGATGACAATTTAAAAAAGAATTAAAACTATGATTGATTAGCTATCAAGTCTATTAAAAGTAGTGTGAACTCGTTGCATGAATAGAAAGTGATTTGACTTAAAAATTGTATGAACAGAAGACTCGACATTATTAGATAAAACCAGGATGAAACCAAGAGGATCAAAAAATTGAATCTTGAAAAATCTTCCTTGTTGGCCCATCTTGTAAAACTTTGTAAATATCTTTCAATGGTATGTACATGTAAAAATGAGCTAAACTATACACACACAATGAAGAGTTCAATACACCAATCTGATGAATATATCTGAGGTATGTAATATATACAGGTAGTCGTAGCTATTTCGATGCATGTACATGGAAACCATTGACGTTGACTTTTTGAATGTAAAAGTAATGTAAATGTAATGTAATATTTAGGTCATAACTTTGAACTATTTACAATTTTGATGTCTTACCAAGAATTCGATGTATAGTTCTTTATTTATGAAGATTGTTACATTAGTTGTGGAATTTGTGATTTTTTCTTAAAATTCTAATCATTGTTCCGTCCAATAATTCCTCTATAAGGCTCATCTATATCATTTCCTTGCCAATTCATAGCATTCATATACTTAACCTTAGGCCATGAACCGACGATTTGACAATTTTTGGACCATAATCACAACGAAGGAGCACCTTGAAGCGAAATTAGGCCTAAAGACACACTCGCCATTGACTTCTACCTACCGATAAAAACTTACTTAGCTTAATAGACTCAATCTCTTCTCATTATTTCTCATCTCCAGTGTAATACATTCATAATAATATAGACTCAATTTGGAATGAGACTCGTGTTCTCAGATAGTATTATTCCATTAAGTGAAGGCATAATTTCACATCTGACTCAATAGCTCAACTTCCATTCCACAATTAAATATATACATATATAGGTATTTAATAATTGGAAAAGACGCCTCTTTGATTCGCGGGGAGAAAACGCGTCGGAATGACTCCTTCTCAATACAATGGTTCTCGTAATTGAGGAATCGTGATGATGAGGAAACTCCAATGATGAGTTGGAATTGAGAGATCAGCTGTGGATGATGGATCACACACACATGTATATATATAGAGAGAGATATGAACATGGGACCGGGGTTTTATCATAAATACTCGCATGAGGACATTAAAAGGGCTCAATGGGAAAAAAGGCTTGTGTGTGTGTTGGAACAATAAATGTTCCCCTTTTGAGCAAAATCATTCCCCATTCTGTCCCTCTTAATACCTTTTCATCCTCGAGAGTTCATTAGGCACATAATTCATCGATCACTTCGTCCCACGTTACATACCCGGCTTATATATCATATGTGCTTACACATACTACATAGCTAGTAGTCTAGTACATAGCTTGTGTATAGTGTCCATCCACAGCAGCAATAATACACATTCATTTTCCCTTCCCGAACCCAGCGGTTGACGCGCTTGAAGAGCAATAATAAGTAATTAATTAATATAATAGATATATAATATATATACTTTTTTGATTAATATATTCAATATAATATCTCATTTTTGTTTTCTAATTTCATAATGACTTGCTAATCGTAAAATCTCGCGAAATACCCCTTAGAGTCTATTGAGAGTGTTTTATGTTTTAACGAGTATGAATAACCAAGTCGGTGACTTGTAAATATAATATTAATCAAATCCATTGGACGAGCAGTTCGTGGATAAAGCAAAGACTTAAGAGAATCCCACTAGACGCAACATAAGAAACTTCCCAAGTTCCCCACCACAACGACAAATACAAATGCATAAGTTTGGGAAAACCTACTAAGAAAGTTGACGAGAAATTTTGAGCTCATGGAATGGTGAGCGAAAGAGTTTGCGTGCTCAATGCAATTGCATCCAGCTTCACTTAAAACATCGAATTACAGTTTTCCTCGGATGATTGTTCAGAGCTCCTCTTTGGAAACGATTGGGGCTCTGGACAAGGCCTTAAAGCCCAGCTCGCCCACTGATTGACTTCGCCCATGCTGGGTGGCCACGAGCCCAGCCGTCACCACGTTTTCGGCCAACTTCTCTCGGCGGGACTTTTGAGGCGGGAGGCTGAGCTGGTTGGCCGACTTGGAGCGCGTGTGGGTTTTGAGGGCGTCGCGCGGCGGGCGGCGATTCGCCAACTGATAAGCCACTTCGAAGGCTTGGCCAAGGGTCAAAATGGCCTCTGTGGCCAACTCGACCGAGTCGAGGGCGAAAACGTGGCAGGAGGCCGAGACGCCTTCGCTCCCGCGCGCCACGAGAGCCAACAAACGAAGATCCTCCGAGGCTTGGCATGTGCACTGGATCCCGGCGATCTCTTGTTCCCGCACCAAGTTCTAGAGGGGCAAATGGAAATGGGAGTTCTAGAGGATGAAGTTGGGAATTCCCACGTGGGGCAACGGGAGGCTCACCTTGGTCCGCTCGTTGTACCAGCTCACGATGCTCGCCGACACGATGAGGAGGACCGGGATGTTGAGCACGCTCGTGCCCTTTGGTCCCTTCTCCTTCCTCCGAACACTTTGAATGGCCTTTTGGATGGCCTCAGTCGTCCAAGTCTCGTGGACGAAGCTCGTTCCCACGTACTGGAAAAAGCAGAACTCTCAGAACTCACTCCGTCCAGCTCGACACATATGAATAGTTCATTGTGAACTCAGCCGGACTTGACATGACTAACAAACTGAGCATATGACTACAAGAATGTCATCATAAAGAGCTGGGGATGGGTGGCAGGAGTATGTATTGTCTCTACCATATGCGGACCATATCAATGCATCCCATATGAGTTATGAGTATGGGAAAATCTCTATTTAGCTAGGTGATGGGACTCACCAATGCTTGGTAAGTGACACTGCCCTCGATGAGCGTCTCGGGCGAGTGGCGCCAGGCAGTCCTGAGTGCAGGAGAGACCCCAGACACGAGGTCCGTTGGGTCTCGGATAGGAAGTCCCGAGTCTGGATGGGGCTGGATGGCCAAAGGTGGCGGCCGGACCTTGGCCGAGGCACAAAGGATCCGCCGTCGGTGGCCGACGGTCTCAATGTCGAGGACCGTGAGGAGCTCGTCGTTCCAGAGGTCCAAGAGCCGCCGCGGGTCGGTGTACAAGTTCTTTGCGAAATTGGGTTCGTAGACGGAGAGCCTGAGCTCCCGCAGCCACTTGGACACAGAGATGGGAACGTTGTTATGAAGGCACGTTGGCCAAGGCACAGCCAAGGCTCTGCAGCCCTCCACGACCACCTTGCGGTGCTGGGCATTGAGAATCCCAATTTCAAGAAGACTCCCCTCGTCCAGAATTATCCTCGCCCTGGAACAATCACACAACATCTCACACTTACTATTTAATACTTCTCACACCATCGGCTGTTTTTCTACATTCAATCCCCCATCATGTGAACATACTAATTGTAAGATTAAGTATATATATATAAGGAATAGGAATCATATAAGGAAGTTCGATTTCGCGCGTTAAGACTAAGAAACCTTCGCGTGAACGCACCATTAAAGTCTTGTATGAAATGAATGATCCTCATATATGCTATATGGCAAATATACAAGTATAACTTATATACTTAAGTATATACCTATACTTGCTAATAATATCCTCCATATTGAAAAGGTAGTAATTTCACCTGGGTGTACACTGGTGCGGATGGATGAGAAGAAAGGATTTGCTTACCAGAAACTCAATGTCGTCGAATCCGTTTGATATCAAAAGGTCTGCGTACTTGTCCATGTTGAGGGTCTCGAGCAGAGCGAGGACCGGACTCTTGGCCGCGTCGCCGAATATGAGAGCCAATTCCTTGTTTACGTCGACCGGAGACAAGGCGGACATGGAGACGGACTTGGGCGTTCGACCTTCGCTCCGCGCTCGCACCTTGGTCTTGGGGATGTTGATGGGCTTGGGGGCGATGGTGGGTTTGGGGGCGATGGCGGGTTTCGGCCCCAACTTCCGCACCCCTTCAGTCTCATGCTGGGAGTTGAGTCTCACGAAGGACTCCCTGAGGGTCAAGTCGGGGTCAAACTCGACGAGCCCAAGCTGGCCCACATTTTGTTCGCTCTTGGCATCCCTCAACTTGATGTGGGCCGTGGAGACGTACTTGGGGTCGTCGAGGCCGCCGTGCTGGCTCATGGCCCGCGCCCGCGTTTCGCCACTGAGCCCATTGTGTATGGGCGGGGCCCAGCCCTCGGCCCGACCGTCCCCCATGGCATCCAGAAGACTCGAATGGGTCGGAGACGCGGACAAGTTCCGCCGCGGCGGTTTCTTGGGGGCCACGGCCGGGGCCGTGTCTTCTTGTCGTCGATCGCCGGGCGAGAAGGAGGATTGGCGTTCGCGCCCAGGCTCCGGCTCATTGTGATTTGGACCCCTAGAACAGAAGGGAAGATGAGTTTCCCTCCGGTGATCTCATGGAGGAGATTGACAAGTCCAGAGAGACATGTTCAAAACAGACCCTTCCGGACAATGAGGAATTTGTGGGAATGGTTGTGTAAAAAAGAGGGAGAAGGTTTGAGTGTCGGGGGATTCGACGGAGAGTGAAGGGTGTCCACTCGAGCGTGCCACTCACGTTCGCGGGACAGGTGGGTTGATTGGCGGGGCCTCGGGGCGCGGCGAGGACACCGGCGACTTCACGCCCTGCTGGTTACGCTTTTTCAACGCGGCCCGAATCTGCTCGGCGATTTCCTTCGCGATCGGCGTTTGGAGCCCGACTTCGGACAATCGGTCCACGGCCGTTCGCCGCGCGCTATCGGCCACGCAAACGTCCACGCCGGCCTCGAGCAGCGCCTTCACCACGTCAACTTTACCAGAAAGCGCCGCTTCGTGCAGGGCCGTCCCGTCGCTCGTTCGGCAATTGACGTTAAACCCTGCCTTGACCAGAGCCTCTACCACGTTCCTGCCATCAACACAACCAACACATTCAAATCCACTTCTCACCATCTCCGTCCATTGAGGGGGATCCATGAAATTGGGCAGGCAGAAGAACTTTCTTCATCAAATCATTCAGCTCGAAATTCTTAAAAAGCGTGAATGAAATAATCCCATGGAGACCATGCTTTGTAAATTGAAACGACCATTTTCCCATAATATCACAATGGTCTTTCTTCAGGAGCTCATAAAAATGACAATTAGTCAAATATTGGCCAGTAAAGTATTCTTACCTACTCCATTCTACTTATTACTTTGGTAATACATAAAAGGTGAATGCTAATGGAGACGTCATATGATCATTAATGTAAGTATTAAGGATAAGGGGAAGAGGGATTTAAAATGTGGAATTTAGCGGGAGTTTCTCGGACTTACCTGTGTCCGTTCCTGGAAGCGAGGTGTAGAGGCGTGAGGGGAAAGACCCGCTGAAGAACGGAGTTTGACATGAAAGGCGCCAGGAGCGGCGGATGGGCCGTGAGGAGGAGGTGGACCGTTTCCATGCGGCCGTACTGGGCCGCCAGGTCGAGGGCCGTCTCCTGTTTGAGGGAGAGGAGGCCCGGGTCAGCGGCGTGGGCCAAGAGGAGCCGCACGACGCCCTCGTGGCCGAACTGAGCCGCCAAGTGCAGGGGCGTCTCGCCCTGATTGTTCTGCTCAAAAAACATCCCTTAAGCAAACACTCTTGGAAGCCAAACATTATTGAGGATTATTGAATTTGAAGGCGCGAGTGGGCGGGTAATCCGGTTTTAATTGCTCCATTCCTCCCCCTGCAGAATATTTTGAAGTGGGAGGGCCGAACGGCCACGACGTCCTCCGTCCCAGAATGGGAAAAAGGTCGTCCGACGAATTAGCCCCTTAATTCCATCCCAGGCCCAATCCCATTCATTTCCGCCTAACTGGCTCAATTTTCCGCTCGGCTGTCCGATGACGTGACTCACCATGAGGTTCACGTTGGGGTGAGCAGGGCCCTTGGTGAGCAAAAGACCCACCACGTCCTCTGCACCGCTCCAGGCCGCCAAGTGAAGGGCCGACGACCCCGCAAAGTCCACCACGTTCGGAGACGCGTCGTAGGAGAGAAGAAGCTCCACCACCGCCCTGACCCAAACAATTAATGAAAAAAACCCTTCTCATGACCTCAGCGAACAAGGCCTCCTATTAAGACCTTATTACTGCCAGAAAGAACCCTAAATCTAATAAGGCCTTCCACTACACATAAGAGCCCGAGCATGAGCTAATGATGATAGAAGGGAAGAGGGCAATGAGAGGTGAGGTGATGGGACGTCGATTAGCGTTCGATGGAATGGGATTTGATTGGCCCTCAAGGGCCCTTGGACCCCAAACGGCCAAAACCCACTCGAGAAAGATTGGGATCTCGGGGGGAGAGTTTGCGGGGAAGTTTATCTGGGTCGTCTGATCATATCCTTTCATCTCCCTTACCGGTGCCTGTTGACGGCGGCATGGTGAAGGGCCGTAAATCCGTTTGAGTCTTGGGCATTCGCACCTGGTCCTCTCCTCAGACTGAAAACAAACAAGACATCCATACCCTGCTCAACAATCCCCATCCAACCCCCATTCTTCTACTCAGGATCCGGCCTGGACAGCCACTCACACACAAAGACCTGTGTGTCGGGTCGAGAGGCTCTTCACAATACGCCTCTTCTCAATACTACCATGCTCACAACATGGGTAAACACGGTGTAAGACGAGATGGCTCATAACCATCAATCACACCACACAAATTCCATTCATCGCCCTCAGAGTCAATTCTCGGTTCATTTAAATCCACAAACAAAAGGCCATTCAATGCCCATTCAGCATTCTTATATGCTCAGAAAAATTGAATAAAT
Source organism: Neelides sp. FZ-2019 (assembly GCA_009869795.1). Taxonomy (NCBI): domain Eukaryota; kingdom Metazoa; phylum Arthropoda; class Collembola; order Neelipleona; family Neelidae; genus Neelides; species Neelides sp. FZ-2019. Next base: position 24,420 of record VJMY01000028.1, on the reverse strand, counting down.
AAGATCAATTCCCTAATGACTCAATTTCATTAATTCTAGAATCTAATTTCTCATTTTCATTAAGGAATCAAAGTTAAATATTTAGATCTCTAAATAAGTAACAAATGGCATTTATTAAATACCAAATGATTATAACAGGTAAAATAAATATTGAATTAATAAATAAATAAGATATTCAAATCAACAGTGTTCAAGTTTATCAAAGCAGACGATTTGTTATTACAATTTTAGTATTATGCGCATAATGTGACAAATCACACTATGTATATGGGCTTTAATAATTTCTTTTTTGGCTATTAAATATTCGTCAAAGCGGATTTGCAATAAATGTGAGCTATTTAAACTGTCATGGCGTAATCTGCGATTGAATAATTAAAACATTTCTAGTTTTACTATTATTATTTCCTCATACAATTCTCACTTTCATTTTATCTTGCAATGCACGGGGGTGAGAAATGAATTTTTGAAAAGCATGCATGAGCTCACCGGCTGGACATTGATAACCATGGGTTTGCATGCTGCATTGCATTTTGCATTACTTTTCCTTTCGATCTCTTTTAACCTAACCATACCCCTAGATCTCGCCCCGAATGAGCAAACTTTGAAATCAAGAGATAAAAATCAATAAATTGACATTTGAAATAGAAATTAGAGGAAATTGAAGTTATGATCTCATTCCTCCTTCCTCATTTAATTAAATAATTTTTTGGGATGATAACAATGGCATTTGATGTTCAATGTTGAGTAAAGGAGAGAAAATGAAGTAGCGAGAGTAAAAGTGTTGATGACATTAAGCAAAGTATTAAATGATTCTTTCGTCCAACTTCCTCCACTCGCCCAAAAATGAAAAGAGTACCGAATGACGCAAGGAGAAATTTTTAAACAATTAATCCCCATTTTCCCAGACAAATGTGAATTAAAAAAGGAGAGATGTCAATTGTCCAACGTCTTGGTTTCTTGGGTTTGAGACGAGAGATTGGAGGAGAAGATATCCAAATGACTCACCTAGCAAGAGGTCCTGACTTCTTCTTGTGGGCGAGGATTTTGTCGACGGCGTTGAGGTCACCGTTCCTTGCGGCCTCGATGAGGTCGCCGTCCTTCCCCATCACCGGCGGGTCGCGGGGGAGAATTCAATCGATCCGAACTTCTCCCGTCCGCCCGCCCCCACTGCTCATGTCTCCCGATCGATCGGACGAGAACGTATTTCACGCGCACGACGTCTCCCTCCCTTTTTCAACTTTCTATACACATCAACTCATCAACACCCAACTGGCCTTTGGTTCTCCCCAAAACTCTCCTCTCATACCCAAACGAAAGCTCATTTAATTAATCAATTAATAACCTACATTTAAATCCAATGATTCCACTTTTGTTTATTTTATGAGCCTCTTTTCGGTTACCAATTGCTTTTTTCCGTGGCTCAATACTATCAAAGGTAATTTCCTTCATATGAAGATAATTAATTGCGTTGTGCTGTTGTGCAATTGGTTAATAAATAGCACTATAATGTACAACATTCTAAATATCTATAATACTTAAAAATGCAGATTCTGATAAACAACTGATTGCTTAAATGGCTCATTTTCTCTTCAAATGAACTCACTTGTTCTCATGAGCTGTCAATTATTATTTTGATGTTTATTTTGATGTTCCTAATAAAAGAATCCTCATTAAAAATAAAAACAATTTCTTAATTTTAAATCCATTCAGTAAAATTGAGTGAATAAAATATTTAAAGATATTCATATTGAAGTGTTAATCAATTCGTAGAACTCGAGGGTTATAAAACCCCGAGTATCTTTCTTAATTATCAAAGACTCACCGATTATTATTGTGATTGTCAAATCCTTCTAGAGACGGAGAATGGGAGACTAAAGTGTTGTGAATGAAGGGAATGGACCAAATCCAGGTGTGGACCAACTTGCTCCTTCATCCATGAATTAAGTTAGAACATAGAACATGAGGACTCGATGGTGTGAATTGGTCTCTCGTTCCGGAGTATTTCTCCTCCTTGTCCTTCCCTTTCTCCCTCGTTGTTCTTCAGCGAGAGAAGGTAATTTGTGTTTTAATTCCAAGACTCCCACCGGATTCCGATCCTCGACTCGGGTTTTTTTCCGGGGGGTTGCCCTTTCTAAAGGCTAAGGTGTTGGGGAGAAGAGGCTTCATCCGCCCTTCCGGAACTTCCTCAATCATTGTGCGAGTGGGGATGGAAGCTCATTGAGTCGGAATCACCCCTACTTAAATCAATAAGGCAAAGCTCCTTGGGATTAAGCCTCCCATTAAATGGAAACAGCCCCTCGGATCTCCATTGTCAATTCCCCAAAGTCCCTCTTGTTCATTAGGGCTCGCGAGCGCGGTCGTGTCCACCAACGGCTCCGTCCAGTTCTCCGAGTTCCGCCTGGAGCCGGGCCAAGTGCTGGAGCTGAACGTGACCGGCCCGCCCTCCGCCGCCTTCCTCCTCGTCCAAGCCCATGGGGTGTTGACGATGGGGTTGAGCTATAACCAGAGCCTCGTGCCTGGCCACCATGTAAACGGGAGTCATGTGGGGCTGCTCGTGAACGGCGGGAGCGGACGTCTCTTCCTCCTCAACTTCCTCGACGCCCCCAACGAGGTGCTGGTGGGAGTCGGGAGTCTCGCGCGGGACGTCCCGATCCCCGGAGGCTGCAGCATGGAGGAGTCCACGCCAGGAGCTCCTTTCCTTCCGCTTGACATCTCCCGGGCCGTTGTGGGGCTTCGCGTCCCCCTCGCCGCCTGGCCACTTAACGTCATTCCGGCATCCTGCGACCGAGTTCCGCTCCAATACGACGTCTACCATCTCTTTCTCCCCCATAGAGACTTTTCCACCACGACTGCTTTTGTGTCCATCAGGGCCATGGCCTCCGTCGAGGACATCGAGAGGAACGGGAGGAAGGTGAGTTGAGACATGTTCATGCATCTCCCCACATCCAAATTCACCCAACACAGGTGACTTTCTCCGGGCTGCCCTCGTCCAGGGTCAAGTTCGCCAACTATCAAGGGACCGGGCGAGTGATGGTGGTGATCGTGCGAAGCCTCACGGCCTCCTCCGCCTACGTCCCCACCCTTTCATACGGGTGCGAGGAAAGTGCGAAAGCACCGGACTGCTTTGCCATAAGTAACTCATTCTCATCACCCGAAAAATCCCTTACTTCTACCCCTTTATGCAAACAAATGAACGTCAACTGTCCCCATTCCACGTTCCGCACTTGGCATCAAAATTTGTATTTGAGTCACTTTTATGGCTAGACTAAATAACGAACTACATATCTGTAGTTAGGAAATGTTACATTACATTTTTCTCAAATCCTTACTATTTTTATGACCATGACCATGCATGTGCAGATGTATTATGTTTCATGCTTATGTGGATTCGGTGATCTTGAGTGAATTTATTGGCTTCTTTCCTTTAAAAAAAAGTATATAATTCAGCATCAAATTCCCATCTATGATTGGGGAAAGTGTATATGAAAAGGTTATGGTTAAAAAAGAAATTGCAATTTAATTTCAGAGTCAATTGGAGCCAAGTTATTTGGAGGTTTCGCCGTTTTTGCTGGACTTTTTCTTGCAGCTTTCGGTCATCGATATTTTCGCCTTCAAGTTTTCCTCTTATCAGGAATTTTTATAGGAATTGTCGCAGCCACGATTTGTCTCGCTTATTTCATCGTATCTCCTGAAGGTGAAAGATGATTTTTTTTAAAAACTTACATTTCCTTTTAAAGATCATACTTATAAAATGACCAGAGTGTACTCCAAGAGAAGTAATGGCTAAAGCATTTCATCATGTCATCATAGTTAAGTAAATGTACAAATTCTAAATGCCTCCATAGACCATTATACCTTTATGTTGTACACCTATCTTAGAGGCTGGAGTGGTTGGAGGGGGCGTTGGAGTTGTTGGAGGAGCCCTCGTCGCTGTGTTTTGGTGGATGTGGGCGGGGGCCCCAGTTTGGCCTCTCTTCCTTGGATCTCTCATGAAAGGCATTCTCTTGGTTAGCGTCGTTCTCTACACGCCCATTGGTAAGGACTTTGTCCAGGAATCCCTTCGTCATCCTTTGTTTCCAAACTCCTCGGCTGAGAAGACGAGGGGGATTTTTCTCTCCTCGGCGTCTCGTCCCCCTCGTGAGTCTCGTGAGCGAGGATTTTGAGTTTTTGGAAGAGTTTCATCCGAAAGAACCCGAAGCAACATGGAGTCTAATAGAGACATTCATTTGAGAATTACAATAGACTAGCTCGGACTCAAAGGCTTGAATTTGACTAATGACTTCTCTCCTACGGTTCTTGTTAAAAAGGAAGACACGAAATTGTTTCATAGTCTTTGAGGAGGAGAATGGTCCGTGTAGAGAAGGATATACGGAGTTCACTCATCCTGGTTCATATAAGGGTGTGGGTATAGGCTTGGGGCTCATCTCCTATACATCTGCGCCTTCAAAGGGACTTTCACTCAAATGAACAAAAAGAGAAGGGACGTCGACATGATGAGTTCCTTTTGAGTCGCGGGGTTCTTTCCAAAGATCATTATATGTGTACACGAAGTAGGTGCATATGTTGGAGTTTCCCTTTATAGCCTTCCCAAACCCTCTGCTCTTCCCAATGAATCCTCATGTTCACTTTGATTAGGTGACATTCCGGCGTTGAAGGAAGATGTGAGCTTTTGGAGCATCTTTCTCGCCGCGTCCCTCGTCCTCCCGGCCATCTTCCTCTCCTTCGACCGACTCGTAAGTTCAAGGGGGAAATTCGGACCGTCCGCCCCCTCTATTTGCCTTACCGCCTCATCGCCTTGGCCCGACGAGGGCCAATGTCTTTTGAAAATTAATCTTCCTCACGACAGTCGAGGACTCTTCAAAACTCCCCTCCAGGATCAAATATGTGCCCATCCTTATATGTATTTATGAGCAGTGCAGCATCGTGGCCGGGGCCGTGATCGGCTCCTACATGTTCCTCGTCCCCGTCGACGCCTTCGTGGGTTCGGGACTCAAGTTCATCCTTTTGAACGTGATGTGGAGAGCTGGTGAAGGGGATTTCGCAACTGCCATCGTTGACCCGCCTTATGCCGTCGAGGGTGAGGCCTATAGTAGAGCTTAACCCCGTGCACACGTCAGCCTTTTCCAGATCTCCTCCTCTCCGTCACTTGGGTCCTCGTGGCCGTCGGCGGCGTGGGATTCCAGCTCTGGTCCTCTCGGGGTCGAACTCCGTTCCCCCACGTCCAGACAAACTGGCCAAGGCGGAGTGAACCCGAGACCCAGCGACTCGTCCAACAAATCCCTCCCACCTACTCCTCCACGGACCCCACTCCTCCATTCAGTTATCAAGTCGCCAAATAGATCCAGTCTATTATACACTCAAATTCCCAAATATTAATGGAGGTTCTTGGGCGGAGTTCTTGGACATGTATGAGAACCTATATATCTTCTCTCTATAGATACTTGTATGTGTTAGCGTTGATCATAATCATTTGTACCTATGACCCTTGCGTGCCTTTCTCTATTCAATGCACCAGATGTGATGTACTTTACAACTTACTGCCTTCTCGATTATTGTGCCAAATAAAAATTTGTTTTCACATTATCCTCCGGTATGTTTTCCTCCTTTTCTTACCATCTTGATGAGCGGATGACTTTGGGTCAAACATGCCTTTTAAGTTCACGAAATATTTATCATTCATTGTAGTGAGAAGAATTGGGTGAGGAAGGAGAGGTAGGAAGTATTGAAAAATGAGTCAATTTTATTGAATGCCATTATACACATTACATCATGGTATATAAGTATTACAAGTACTCGCATGTGAGTTCCACGGTTTGAACTCGAAACGAATTATTCCTATAACTTAACACAACTCGAACATAAAATTTCACTTACGAAAATACTTTTAGGAATGCTAATTGAGAAACATAGGAGAATTGAGTCTGAGAGCTGATGTTGATCATCATTATTTAATCAAATAGGTTGTTTGTATTGGATGCGACATGATTTTCATGAAACTGGTTCATCTCGGCTCATTTACGTACACAAATATTGTGTTATATATCTCATTCATTTGTTCTGTTCGATACAACCAATGAGTCAAAAACTGAATGTGAGATTCGGGAGTTTAATAAATAATACAAGGAATAAAGTAAGAGTACTTATTCTTATATAGCCATGTGAACCATATAAATACAATGTACCGTAATACGTATGAGATTCAAGTATTTCACTCACATCAAGTTTACTCATCTTAGGATTAAAGTTTACATATATAATTTATTTATTTTATGTTATAGTTTATTGTTAATTTCCCACCGTCACATACATATGTACATATATAGAGTTCGTACAATTAGTTTCTATGGATATTAGACATGAGTATATATGTGAGAAGGTATCTGGATTAATTACCCTTTTCTCGTTCCCATTTTATTTCTTGTTGGGGAGTCTGGGGAGTTGAGTGGTAGCGCGGATTTGAATTCCTGCCACGTTTAGAGAATGGTGGGGGATGCAAGGAGGCGTGTGTAAATAATATAATATATTGCATTGATATCGTTATTACCCTTTGTGAGCCGTACAAAGGGGTTTTTCTCCTGTGGTTCCCGTCGGATCTCCGGGAGACGGGGGAATTGCGTTCAAATGAATCGGAACCCGCCACGCGTCCCCAGGACTCCCCCTTTTATTCGCCCCGAGAGGATCCAATTGAAAAGTGGAAAACGGATTCCAAATTTCAACATCCAATTAATGTACATGACTGAGCCCGGATTTACTCCAAAATTTAATTGACCAATGGGAGAAGTGGAGCTTGAAATCCTTGAATGCCTATTCATTATTTTAACATCTCCATCCTCCTCACGAGACTAAAAAACCCCATTCTTCCCATGGAGGAAAACCAGCAGTGTGATGCATAGATCCACTCTACACAATCTCCTTTCATTCCCCATGGAAACTTGTTCTCCTTTGCGAACATGAAAAACTTCTGGGCTCAAATACACCTATAATGTCATATCATGAATGATCAATACTGACGGATGAGGAAAATGATAGTCTTGTACACATGGTATGTAAAATATACACCTAGGATGAATGATGCTGTATTTAATAGTTAGACTTAACTAGCGAACACACTCACACTTTCAAGGAACCAAACCAAGGCAAGGCCCAAACAGTCTCCAACATCAAGACCAAGAAAATAAACTTTCCGGTGTATGGTGAATAAGTCTGGAAATGAACTCCTATTGTTTTGGCGTGTGAGGGCGAGAGGGAACGGATTAGAGATTTGTGAAGGTGAGTTGGCCACGAGGAATTTGTAATCCTCGTCGGGCGATTAGAACCACCAAGGAACCAAACCCTTCACATCCCTCCCCGATTCCCTCCACAAATCTATCGGTGTCTGCGTAGGCTATAGGATGACAATATGTATGTATATAATATATATTTCCTTAAACACTACACTAACGATAAGTACAAGGAAGATCCGAGTTATACAAAAGGGGGATAGTCGTCTCTCCCACACTTCAAATCGTGTGAGGATTTGGATAATACTGATTGAATTCATTCTCATCATCACTTAATAAAGAAAATCCACACATAGTTTCCCACGGAGTCAGAGGAGAACCAAAGGCACGCCGACAACAGAACTTGTAAACAATAGGAGCTGAATTAGGACACTCGGCTGGCCACAGAACAAATCCCCACGGACGTCCAACCCCTCAGTCTTACGTATTCAAATATCCATGATGGATCTCCATATATGAAATGCACAAATTAATTCTCCCTACTCACTATTCACAACTTATAGGGCTTAAAAATTTGTCTCGGGGAGTTCAGGGCTCCCAAAATTCAGTAAAGGCGAGTCGGGAAGTCACGCGGGCTGAAGGTTAAGTACTGAGTTAAATGTAGTATATGGTTAAATGTACTTTGATTAAAAATTACATAGTCTTACAAGTACATGGCCCGTCCAAAGTTACGAGTCATATAGGTTATTTAGTTATTATCTCATCATCCCTACTTAAGTCCAAGGTTGATTAGTGAAAATATAGGATTGGCAGAAAGGAGAAATATTTGAGTATTTCGGAGTGGACCAACTTCTTCTCGTGGTCAAGTGGTAGATGGGGAGTCCGGAGAGGCGAGAGAGGAGAGATGAGACCCTGTGAGATCCGAGAGAGGAGCCGGTCGACGACGTCATTGGAGGCGGTGCGGCCAGTAGTTTGAAGTGGCGAGGTCAGGGCCGTGGCTCGGGATTTGCACCGGGACCGAGACCCCGGCGGAGATGACGCCTAAGTAGCCTGGGATTAGGGGATAGTATTGGGGCGGCAGGGGGATGGTGTTTACCGTGGTAACCGGCGGGCGAGCCGCCGTGGGCGGACGGCACCGGCGTGGCGTAGGGGCCGTGGTTCACGGCCGAGGACACGGTGGGCTGAGAGGGGCCGCAATGGGGACTCCGGGCGTAGCCACCGAGCGAGGACAGCGGGTCCCCAAACATGTAGGAGTAGGAGGCGGCGGGGTGGGCGGGTTCGCGTTGCTGGAGGCAACTCCCGCCCATTCCGCCCATCCCGCCCGTGAGGAAGGACTCCTTGTGTTGGCTGCAAACAAACACACCCCCACTTATGTCCATTCAAAGCCACTGGTTGGGAGTTCCTTGGTGATTTGTTCTTTAATGAGGTTTACCTGTAAGAGTCCGGTATGGAGGCGATGGGTTGCGGGAGCGAGGCGTACATAGAGTTGAAGCCCGAGTTGAGCTGCAGCCGCGAATTCGTGGAGGTCGGTGGGGGCGAAGCGGGTAGTTGGTCTGAGCCCCGCCGCTGGTTTCGGAGCTTCTCCTCTCTCCGCCACTTGGCCCGTCGGTTGGAGAACCAGACTTGTATCCTGGCCTCGGGGAGGCCGATCTTCTCGGCCAGCCGCTCCCGCGCAAACACGTCCGGATAGTGAGTCCGCTCGAACTCTGTTATACCATCATTAAGACCCGTCTCTACTCTCTCCGCCTTGCCTTTCTCGAGGGCCTCGATCTGGTCGTTGGTGAAGGAAGTGCGGTTCCGTTGGAGCTTCCGCTTCAGGCGGAGACGAAGCTGGGAGTCTTCGTCGCCAGACGAGTTGTGCTCCGACGCCCCGTCCGACGTCCCCTCGCTGTTCACTTCTGCAATACCAAAATACATGAGGAAATGACAATGGGCCCAATTTATGACATCCAACCTCGGGATCATCCCCCGGCACCCACACAACCCCCAATTACATATTGTTGACACTCCCCCTAATTACATTAACCTCACGCGTCCTCGTCCCTCAGCCGAACCTAACGTAAGAGCGAATCCAATTGCCTGATTGAACATAAGGTGGTCGGAGGAAGACGCGCGAGGGGAGGCTCAATTTGCACTTGTGCTCACGTCCGCCACCGTGGACGGAGAACTTTAATAGAGAGAGGGTTCGCTCAATTGCCGAATTTCAATCCCTTCCCTCTGTTCCGGGCCACTCAGGTGGAAGAGAGGGGAGCTCACCCCTTTGCCAACACATTGCCCAGCTCTCACAACCACTCCGTTGGACTCAAATCAACCCATATAAAGCACATTCCCGTCAACTCGGTTCCTCCCAAGTTTCCTTCGGACTTCATTCCACTCATTAGTCAATGCAAAGCATGAAGATCAACTAGAAATGCAAATAATGTAGGACCGAATGGAAGGATGGCCCGGGATGGAACCATGTCTCCATGTACGAATTGTCATCTTCACATCACTTGGATGGATTTATATAATGAAGGGCACAGGGAAAGTTCATTTTCCATTTCTCAAATCCCATTTTCTGCCCTTGTGCTTCCAGATGAGCTTTCCCATTCACAAATTGGTAAATTAAATAGGTCGGAGCTGGAAGAAGCGACAATGGGCTTTCGTGCTCATTTGCCTTCCTCATCTTCCCTGGCTGATTGTGAGTGAGAGTGGGCGATGAGAATGGGCGATGTGAATGATTAGGAAATGATTAGCGCGGAGGTCTTTTGGGCAGTGAGTCAAGGGGTAGGATTAAATGGGGTCCATTAACATCAGCCCCTCTTCAGCACATGGGCCTCATTCCGGAGGAAATTGAAACTCTTTGAGTCTCCTCGGCCCCCATTTTCCGGTGTCCCAGGGACGATCCGTAATTAACGAGACTCGCCCTTTCTCCCCTTTTCCTCCCGACTCGCTCCATTGCCCCTCGCACGAAACAAGACTCGGAGCACTTGACGTCTCCATGGGCAAACTCATTACAGAGCCCATTGGAGCCCAATGAAGGGCTCAAGAGACGCCCTTTGTTCCGTGCCATGACGAAAAATAAAAGCCTCGTTCACCCGCACACACTCGGACATCGCGGGTCAGTGTTGGACGAAGTTCCCAATGACACGAAGACGCTAGCCAGCCTGTGTGAAGTCTGCGAAAGAAGGAAATGAGAAGAATGGGTGGAAGGACGAGGTTGTGTGTGGGAAAACCTTTTCACCTCCGCATCTCCCAAGACTCTTCTGGACGTCCACGGGGATTCTCCATGAATGGAGAGTCACTTGAACACATGGAGAAGGTATGGGAGCACTTGGGAGCTCCACGGCTCGATTCACAGCCTGTTAATCCAATCCCTCTAATTTCGCTTTCCAGGATGAAAAGGAAACTCGTCGTCGTCTCGTGGGGACCCTTCGCGTCCACAATGGCCCATCCGTTCCGTGAAAGAGGGAGTCTATACATCCGAAGGACATGGAGCCAAGTGGAGAGTCAATCCCCATTCAACATCTACAACATTCCGAGATTTCCACACACACACACACACGTGTGAACTCCCCGAGGCCCAAATCCAATATACGCCCAATGCAATTGAATTTCATTATATATATTTGGATCCGTACTAGCAAACATTTATGCATTTCTATCTTCGGAATGTATATTACTGCTTTACTGCATATTTCCTATCTTTTGGTATCTAATATACTTCATTCCATAATACTCCTTATGTACATAAGTACATTACCTATATAATATATGTATACTTCCACAATGTGTGCTTTTCAAAATTTTCTTAAAGATTGTAAAATATTCTCAAGTGTCTCAATATAGAATAAATCGATGTGGAGAATGAATCCATGTAAGTAGATGGGAATAAATATGGAACTTATCCAATAACCCGAGCCGAGATTTGATGAGAACCAATTGTGGTTTTACTTGAAATTCTCTAATGTGTTAACAAGTGAAGGATATTATTGATGTTCTCAAGAGCTCTAAACCTGTAAGGAGCATAGGATGTAAAGGAGTCAATTGTTCCAGCTTTGGGTGCTCATGCAGATTGGAATTAGGGGAGTCATGTTTTATTAATTTGGTCTTAGTGTGACGGTCCTTGGCCGTTCATTGTACCATACATTCCTCTACGCATATTACATATGGGCATATTTATGATGGGTCTATTGAAATTTGTATAGGTATAGTCTATGGTCTCTCGTAGCGGCACCTAAATGAATAAATTTGAAAAAAACTTGAATGGGAGGCGGAGGAGCCAAAGAGTGAAAAGATTTAATAGTGTGTTTCTCGTGAGTCTCTGCTCTCTCTGAGTGTGTGTGTTTTGTAGGGTGTGAAAGAGACTCTCCTGGGAACCTGGTTGAATTATGATTATTAAGCAATCGTGTATTCAATTAATAGTTCCATTTAGTCATTGTGTGTCGAAGAGCCGTCAAAGTGGGCCTTCATTCCGGTCCCTATTCAAGCCATGGAGAAGTGAATGTGATAAAATGCAGAGTAACCCTCCACTCATCATTCATTCCCATGTTGGGTCCTCGTTGGGTCCTGGCTGGGTCCTCGTTGGGTTCTCGCTGGGTTCTTGTTGGGGGAACACACACACTCCATCGGGCTTTTCTCCTCTTACTTGTCGTTCGAGAGGCTAATGATCCTCTTAGGAGCCAGGAGATGCATGGGGAACAGAGCAATACACGCCTCCTGACACGCAGAGGTTTTGTTCTGTTGGGCTACTTCCTCCGCACCCAACGTTGGAACAATACCCTCATCACTCCCCATTGAGAGATGGGTGCGTGGAGAAAACTCACGTTCTCACCAGCTCAGGCGTGCTCAATGGGAGGACACAGAAGGAAACTCTATAAGAGCCGCCCACAAGGAGGAAAACATTTCAAGACGCAACTCTTTCAAACCTTAGCCAAACTCAATCTCCGGACATTAAAAACCAAATAGCTCAATTTTATCTCTACGAATCCCACTATGAAGGATTCTTTCTTATCTTTATGAAAGAAATTTCCAAAACTGTTCCTTCAAAACTTCATCTTGTCATCATTCTCATAATGCATAGATATAGAAAAAAAGTGACACGAATTTGTTCAAATAGCTCTACTAATAAATAATGATCCGAGTAATCGCAGAAATTTAAAATTATTTAAGATCTAAATAAACGATTTATTTTCATTTTAATTCATTTTAATTCTCGATTCAAATTGGGATCAAGATGGAGTACTATAAAAAAATTCACATTATTAAATAAAAAAGACTATAGCTTTTTGATATCAAAACATAAGTAGTACCTAAGCAAACTTTATGTAAAAATGAGTATTTTAATCTATGTTCGCATTAATGGGAACTTTGAATTTGGCTTTGATAGACTTCAGCTCCGCTGGTCAATTACATTAATTGGCTTTACAAAATGGAAAAAGGTTACAAATTCCGTGTCACGTTGTTAAAAGGACATTGTAAAGGTTTGTAAGAAATATAATGGCCATATGCATTTCCTTTGACAAAGTTAACTTTTTTTCTCGTTTGTGGATCTATTTATGTATCCTTTACAACTTGAGATTCGAGAAAGTTGGTGTTTTTTTGTAAATTGGAAAACCTTCAAAGCTATTTCAATTCCTCAACCCATATTTGTTAAGAAATTGGTGAAATAGCGGTGATTTGATAAATGAAGAATTGAGCCAAACCAACTTCGGAGTCCGCGAGACTCAACTCAAGGTTGGCTTGCGTGATTAATTTAGCAATAAGTAAATTTATTTAGCATGTTGTAGAAAATTGGAAATTAAGGCGCGTATTCCATTAATAAGATGATTTTCCTCGAAATATGATTGCGCGAACGTGATTAAGTCAACGAAGTGGAAAACTAATTCCAGCAAAGATTAAATATCTAAACGAATGACAAGTTGAGTCAATAATAGAATTTGAGATTCGGATTGAAGGCAGGAGCGGAGATGAAGCTGGAGGAACCAACAAAGTCAAGTGGATATTTTTTGGTTTGAATTGTGGACGCGGCGGAGATTCAATTAAGTCGCTCGTGGTGGGGACGGAACGACTCTGGGGATCCTAATTAGTAAGTGATGAGTTTGTGGGCCGGTGAAGACTCTCCTGGGGGTTATGAGTGGATTGGGAGGAAAATGGGGAAATAAGTGGATTTGAGTCAATGAGGTATGAGAGTGATTTGATTTGTGTGGGTGACTCACCTCGCTTGTGTGGGTCGTCGCGGGTGGGTGGGATGAGCGGGGCCGAGAGGGGGGTCGTCGGGGGCGGAAGGCCGAGCGGCGGCCCCGGCCCCGCGCCCGGGTACCAGGCCCAACCCGCCGCCGACACGGCTTGCCCGTTGAACATCCGGAGTTTGTCATAGACCGAGTCAGCGGTTCCGCTCTGCTGTTCCTTCTGGGCCGCGAGGTTCCGCAGGACCCGGTTGATCGACGAGACCTACGTACAACACAAGGGAAAATTGAGTGCCCCGCAGAATTAAAACATCCGATTCGGATCCAACGATGAGTGAAATGAGAAGAGTCCTTCCCTTCAACTTCAGCCGCTCTTCCCACGGATCCCCCTCTCCCAGCCAACTCCGTCCCCGGACGTCTTTCTCTGACATCCAACCTTGGCGTTTGCCTCAAGAAATTTCCTACTTTGGGAGATGAGGAGAGGAAGAATGCCATGATTCCGGTCTATCCCAAGAATTCCCATGTATGTGTTCCCATATTTCATACATGGCATGGGTGAGAGGTTTGATGGATTGGGCCTTTTTTGAGGAGACTTGGGTGTTTCTCATTGATCCCTTGAGAGTTTTCTACGATTTCCCAGGACTAAAGAAGGGAACTCACGCTTGGGATGTTGTCATTCGTACAAACGCCCTCGGAGAGCAAACGATCCCGAATCTCCCATGCAAAGATGGAAGGGCATTCCCGCTTGTACTCGGCGATTTTGGACACGACCGGCGTCGTGGCGACTCTGGGCTTGCTCCCCCCGATGGCCCTCGGCTTGATTGACCCCGTTTCGTAGTACCTGTTGGAACAAGCCATGAGATCCTGTTGGAGCAAGCCAACCATCCGCTCCAAGTACCTTCCAAGGATTTTCGAGACGCAACCGTTGGAGACTTGGAGGATTCGCGAGATGTCACAAGGGCGGGCGCCGGAATGGGCCAACTCCACAATCTTTTGCCGGGTGGAGTCGGGGAGCGGGCGGCCATTGACGTAAACACCGCCGAGCTGGTTGATCCCCGAGTGCCCTGGAATTACAACAAAATCCGTCAATCTGCTTTCCATTGGAGTGGCTCAGCAGTCGGAAGTTCCCGAAGACATGCGAGGAATTTCCGCCCACGCCACGCCCCACGCATGACCATATAAGTATATATTAATAATTTGATAAGTTTCCCCATACGAGTATTTGGCACGAACATTCCACAAACTGACCTTTGTGCGGCATCTCGCCTCCGAACGACTGGGCAATCTTGCAATGAGCCACGGCGGACTCGGCCCCGCTCCCCCGCGTCTTCTCGTCCCCTGCTCATCAAGTAAAGAAACATAAGAGATCGTCTGGTGATTGCTGGCGATTAAGGCGAGTCTCGCTAACAAGCCCAAGGAGCCCAAGGACCCCGGGATATATGATGCAGGGAATTAGTCCACATTGTCCTTCCGGACAAATGAGATGATGGGATTGATGAGGTGAGGGTGACGTGGCTCTGACCCCGTCACCAACATGACTCGGCTACAACACAAATGGTGAATGAGGGGATAATGGGATCCAGACTAATCATGTTATCATCTCCTCCGCACAATCCGAGTCCGCCTCCCGCCACGTGGCCAAACGTCCCCAATTCACCCTCTCGGCCCAAACGCGGATCGTCAAACGTCCGCGACCTCGCCATTCATTTCCTGGGCCATAAAGCCCCAACGAGCCGTCAAGACTTCCTCGGTACAACCGAGGGAACTTGGCTGTGCAAATGAGATCTCATTTCGCGTCCCCGCCTCACCCTGACCCACACAGAAGTCGGGATGAGTTATCTCCCATGACCATGCATCCACCCCACCACGTCACATTACACCCGGACATTCCCTTCAATTATCCCTCTCGGGAATCAACTCACTCAAAGAATTAAAGTTCAAGAATCCACAATAAATACATATGTATCTCCATTTTCCACTAGCGTAAACGTAGGAACTTACAATTCCCTTAATTCTCCCTTCCATTGATTTCAAAAGTCCCGATTTGATAGGTTATAACAATTAGGCCATGTAAACAAAATATGACCTTTCTATACCGACATAAGGAGATTCACATGATTGTTCAATACATATATATGAATAGGTATAATACAGTATTCATTCAGTACAAAATGAATATATTTTCATTCTTTTGGGAAGAAAGCACTAAATGATGAAGATGAAAGATTCTTTCGACTTACTTTTATCACCTTTAATAATTAGATTATGCAAACAAATTCTTTCTATATATACCTAGACATCTTAAGTTCAGCAGAGTACAGAGTGATATACCTACGTATGTGTGAATTTATCTCATTCCAATCCTAATTATGCAATAAATTCCTCTATTTAGAAAAATGCATCGAATTCTCAAGGCGAAATGAAGGTAAGGTCAAGATCAAAGTTGTTCATGGAAATGGATTCCATTTGTTACCAAGGAGACTCATCACTAAAATTAAGACTTCTCCAGACGCACAATTATGAGTGAAGTGAATTAGGCGGTGCAGTCGGCATTTCACAGTGGCAAATGGGGAGAGAAGAGGATGGATGGGGCAATTTTAGAAGACCACTCAAGCCATTCCTTCACGCGAGAGGAAGGAGAAACTATGGAATTGGGGGAGATACTATCATTGTTTCGGATTCTATAGTCTCATTTTCACTCTGCCTTCTTCGGGATTGTTCAACGAGGAGACTCGGGAACGACTATGACTTCATAACCTTACAAATACTCCTTTCCACGTACACGCTCCTTCACGAGATTCTCATTCATACAAATCCACACATTCCTACATAACCTACCATGACAAATTTACGAATTTCATTAAAAACCTTCCGCGTATATATATTTTATATATTTATATATATATATGCTAAAGAGGAATTTGAGGAAACTTTATAAAATTATCAATTTTCTAACTGTTTTTAAACCAAGTGACATTCAGCTTCTAAAGCTTTTTGGGCGTGTAAGAAGGGAGACAGATTGGGCAGAGTTGGATTTCTCTAATTAGTCAAGTTCATTCCTAAATAGTTGTCTAGAAAGTTTGAATGGAGTTTTTGGATTCGCCATTAGTTAGAGACCATATTTGTTGGAAGCTAGCTTGAAGAACAATTGAGGATGAAAAGTGAGAAGTTGAGTGAATGTGTGATTCTCTTATAGTTAACTTGGTTGGGAAAGGGCGAGTGTGACAGAGTGAATGAGCTGATGAAAAATTAGTTGATTGTCCTTGTGAAACTCCGGGGGTTCCCGGACAATCTGTTTGTTGGATGAGCCAGGCTCTGGTGTGTATGTTGGTGAGTAGCCGAGAGATGAGTAAGTCAACAAGGGCGGAGCGGGGGATGTCTGGGCGGGTTGAGGTCCCACCAGGGTGTCCATTATCTTCTCAACACAATTCACGTGTGTTCCTCAAGGGACCGTGAAACTTAAGGGCATTCACATCATCATCCTGATCAAATCTTCATTATCGCCACGTCAAACGATCCTTCAATGGAAAGGAGTGGGAATGCGGGGCAATGAAATACAAATTGGTTCCCAATGCATCGCGTGAGATCCAACCAGGGCAGGGGAAATACTGTTTTTCTCTTATAGACATATTTGTCTATTACTGATTAGTACTTACATTATATATTAGTAAGTATATTACATAGGGATGAAAAGGAAAGAATTTAAAAATGGGGGTTTGAAAAAACTGCAACTTTTTCGACTTCCTCAACCCGCTCGAATTCCCTTTTGCTTGGACTGATCGACTCGAGGTGATGGAGGGAAAAGAGGGCGAGTTTCAGAGTTCCTGAATGGAATGATGAAATCGGATCCGTTGTGTTTATAAAATAATGGTTTTTGTCTTTGTCTGTTTTTTTAGAAAAGGTGGGTGCGTGAGGGATGAAATTCCAGAAGTATCGGACGTAAATGGAAAAATTGAAAAGAAGCATCGAGTCTTTTCTTCCCTTCATTCGGGCCTGAAACTGGATCTTTTAACTTCTTCCACTTGAGGTGTGTAAGGGGAGACGAGAGAAAGGTTACATGGAGGATCCAGTGAGTGGGAGATACATTTGTATGCCTATGTATTGAAGTAAATGATGAATAAAAGGAAATGAGGAAAAAGACTTTTCCACTCCGAAAATACGAGGCTGCGGCGAGGGCTTAAGGGCCGATTTGTGAGTTTGAGTTGGCCACTCGGTTTAATGGGCCTGATTGGGATGGGTTTTATGGATGGGAATGTGACATGGCACTTTGACACTCGGGTGCGGTGAGTTGAGGTCAGGGCGGAGGGTTGGTTGGGATAGGTGGGCCGTTGAGTCCCACGGCCCATAAACCCCGTCTGAGGATTCTTGAAGGACTCATTATGTTAACGTGATTTCATGGGGAGTCCCCATGCCCGGCAGAGCGGAAAATCGGGGAGATAAAATCACTCACCTACTATTTTTTCCCTGGTCCTCCTGGCCCGGCGGAGAGGAGTGACGACGAGCGGAGTTTTCGGCGGCCGCGGAGGCGGATGCAAATGTTTATGGTCCGTTTCACGGCAGAGTTGTTACTGAATGGGATCCCACACACTCATCCGTGTCCCCTACACTGGCTATCACCTTGCAGTCGAGGTTCAGGGAAGTGGAAGACCCACTCGGGCACGCTGATTCGGCTTTTTCGGGGCCCCAGACCCACTCAGGCTGAAAGCGCATTGGCTCAACAGCCTTGTAGGAACCGTAGCAGGCGGCGCCCCTCCCTCGCCCACCTCCACGCCCCTCGCCGCCCTCCGCCGACATTCCACCCCTTCCCGCCGTCATAAACGCCCGCCGTTCGCCCGCTCCCGCCCGCCCCTACCTAACCTCCATCCCCGCCGGTCCGCGACCCTCCGCGACACCGTCTCCGCCCGCAAGACCCGCCACCCTCCGTCGCCCGCCCAGGAGGAGGAGAATCGAGAGGTTTGGCCTCATCAAATCCTTTTTCCCTCCTCGCATCCACGCCTCGTTCACCCTGCCATCTAAACTCAAGGAAAATGACCTCAAATTTAACAAACAACGGTTTTTCTCTCATGAAAATCCTGAGGGATCAGGTGCAAGGTGGTTTATTCGTTAAACTACATATGTACTTTCATAATCATAAATAAATAAACAACTTACTCAAAATTCCTTTGGGTCTACATGAAAATTCATTTCACACAAATGGCAAACACCCGCCAATAGTTCACACTAAAAGAAAAACATTCGCATTTAATTCCATGAGCTAAAAACTAGCCCGAGTTTGGTATAATTGACAGTATTGATTTTGTGAGTATACACCGTGCTTGAAAATTGAGGTTACATTTACCCATGGTTAAGGTGACACTTGCCCTTCCAAGTGTCACCCAACAGTAATTCACACCTATGCATGGACATTCGTTGAAAATAAACTATTATTATATCAATTGCTGCTACAAGCTTACTGACTTGTCAATATATAAATCCAAAATCTAATGGCCCAACCATTGCCAATGATGGACTTCATTTGAAAATTTATTCTTCATATGTAGCAATTTGCATATTATGTGTTACAAGTTTGTATCAAAACATCCCTAATGCTGATGATCTGCTGCTCAATTGTTTCCATTCTTATTTCAATTTAGACAAAAATGCGAAATATGACATGTAGGTATAAATAGTCATATTATACTAAATATACTTTGAAGAAATAAACGACCCTTTATGCCATATGAAAAGAATTCTTTGAATCTCACTTACCCCAGTTTATCCCTACTTTTCTGTGAAAAGTTTTACTCACTTTATGTCAATGTAATGTCAATGAATAAAGAAAGTAGGGAACGATATGTTTGCAATAGTATAAAAAATCGTGACTAAATCTGACGATGAGTTTTTTAAATAATAGAAAGATGGGTACACTTTTACTTACAATTAATTATTATATAAGAATCCAAATGTTAGTTATTTAAATGAATACGTTAATAAAGAAATAAAAATATTTTTTTAAAATTTAATGCTTATACTTATCGGTACCCATAAATACATATACCATTCTTTATAAAAAAAAGTTTCTTTGTGACAAAAATGATCCTTTGGAGCTTTCATATTATAATATTTAGGAAAACCTCCTTGGCCCTTCACAATAGGTATAATACCTACCCAATATCTTTTCAATGTATTGCAAGTTTGAGTTGAGACATTGAGCTTGTAACAAATACCTACAAAAACGAACCCACACAGACAAACAACACAATAACCCGTGAAACGGCGAGGGCAATTTGAGTGAAATAGACATAATCCTATAAGAAGTTCTTTCTCGAGGAGCGGTTGACTCAAAATCTCTTCTGAGTCACGTATTCCCGTATACGCATTGAATTGAAAGCAAGTGTTTCGAAAAAGTCTTTTTCTTTCATTTCCCAATTTCTCATCTTTTCCTCTTTGACTTTTGATTGGAATTGCCAACGGAGATTCGGAAATCCATCACGGAGCGAAGGGGCGGACTTCCACGTGAGTTCCCATCCAAGACACGAGTTTCACACGGAGGAACGCAATTATTCTCTCCCTTCATTAATTATTCATTTCCAATGGACAAATGGAGAGGGCAAACGGCCAAGACCTTTATTTTAATCTGGCCCTTAGTCCTAAACGAGGTTTCCCATTTCCTAGATTCGTGGAAGGAGTGAAGATGGAGAGCAAGAATGGATTGAAGAAGGAGGAGTGCGAGGAGAGCAAAGAAGGTGCCAGCGGGTCCGCCAGCATCGTCCTTTCCAATCCCCATATGGAGGACCGAATCACCCTCGTGGTCGACAACACCCGATTCGTCGTGGATCCCAATATATTCGTCCAATTTCCCAACACGATGCTCGGACGGTGAGTGGAGGCCTTGAGTCCTGAACCATAATCCATTTTAACTAAATTTAATCAATAGAAATTGGAGTAGGAACTGTCAATTGAATTTTGAATGGTGACTTTGAATGGCTATTTGAGTGATCACAGAAGTGTATTGTTGAGTTTTCATGGGATGATTTTTGTTTGGGTCGCAGGATGTTTAGCTCTGGATTCGACTTTGTGCATCCGAATGAGCGGGGAGAATATCCCGTCGGAGAAGGTTTGTCCGCCACTGTGTTCCGCGTCATTTTGGATTTCTACCGAGGAGGGACGATCCGTTGTCCACCAACCGTGAGTGTTCAAGAACTTCGAGAGGCCTGCGACTATCTCTTAATACCCTTCGACTCAACCACAATCAAGTGTCAAAACCTCAGTGAGACTCAATTACTTTTATGTACAAATTATTAAATAGGAAAATATTTAACGAGAATTTTTCATAGGGGACCTTCTTCATGAGCTTTCAAACGAAGGGGCTCGACATCAATTTGAAGAATTTCTCGAAACTTTAATCCTTCCACTCATGGTCAACTCGGCCGAACGAGGAGATCGAGAATGTCACATTGTGGTTCTTCTCGACGATGACTCCGTTGATTGGGACGAAGAGCATCCGCCGCAAATGGGAGAAGAACATTCACAGAGTAAATTTGATCTCTTAATAAGGTTTTTATTGGATTCTCCATACTTGATATGGAGAATTCGATATTTTAATAAAGCATAAATTTGAGTTTTCATATAAATACATGGTATTTGAAATTATAGCCGTTATGAGCAGCGCATTGTATCGTTTTTTCAAGTATATTGAAAATCGCGACGTGGCCAAGCAAGTTTTGAAGGAAAGAGGTTTAAAGAAAATTCGCTTAGGAATTGAAGGATATCCAACTTACAAAGAAAAGGTAGGAACATCCTATTTAAATGGCCCTTCATTTCAAATTTTTGTCTAATTTCATATTTATAACTATTTTCAATCCAATTTCTTAATTTGGTATTAAACTTTTGTATTGTCTTTATGACTCATAACATTTTGATTCTGACTAGGTTAAAAGACGAGCGAGCGGTCGAGCTGAGGTCATTTACAATTACGTTCAGCGACCCTTCATTCGAATGTCATGGGAAAAAGAGGAAGCCAAGAGTCGCCATGTTGATTTCCAGGTATGTCATTTGAATTGATTCTAATGGTGACTTGATTTGAGATTTAGTTAAGCCAATATAATAGGTAGCAATAGAACGAGGGACTGTTCAGGAGGGTTTCAATTGTTATTGTAAAATGCATTTCTCCTTGTCTTCTTCAGTGTGTGAAATCCAAATCCGTGACGAATCTCGCTGCGAGCGAAGGAGGGGAAACTGGTGTTGCGGCATTTAATCCATCGGAAGGATTCATCAATCCCATCGTCCCACCAGATCGCGAGGAAGTCCGTCGAATTATGTACGAAGAGTTCGGTCGACGTCCGCAACCCCCGATGAACAACGAATCCGGAAATTGAATGGTTTTCTATTACAATCACAACTCTCCCTCATTCACTTTTCATTTCGACTCTCATATATTTTTAATTTTGCAAACCCTCTTCAATCTTTCATTCACTAATAAATAATATCTACGTATGTTTTGTCATCACACCAATAATCAACAAGTCATAAGAATTAATTATGAATAAACATAAATCATTTAAAATGAGTAAGTTTACATATACATACATAGCTTTGTACAATACAGGCCTAATAGGCTTCATGGCTTGTTAACATTAATGTAGTCAAATGCGAAGGAGCGTGTGCGTTAAAGTTGAAATTGTATAAAAGTCGCATATAATGAGAGTTTTTCTACTTACACTTGTAATAATTATTGCTAATAGGTATACAGGAATGAGATGTGCATTACTGACATGTGGAAATTTTTACACATACGATATTAAATTTTTTTGTATATTTCCATATTGGAATGAACTTTATGCGGTAGAAAATGTAAACAATTATGATGGTCATATCTGTTTTCAAAATATAAATTTATTTACGATGAGTATCCAAATGACTACCTATGTAATATTACATCAATAAACTAACTAGGTAAATGTAAGCATGTAATCATTATACAGATGTGTTCGTGTGGTACACTATAATTTCATTTAACCATTTTATACTTTTTCCGGGTTTAAGCCGATAAAGTAAAAGATTTGTAACGCTGAATTTTACGATTATAATAAAGAAAACCATATTCTCTTTTACTAGAGTTTACCAATTTTACTCATCTTTATTTTCATTTTTCTAGTGAACCTTTATGTAAAATGTAAATGTTTTATCTATTTTCTCATTATTAAAATAAATATTAAATTAATTGGAAAATTCAGCAGAACAGAAGCCCCAGAGGAACAGACGGACCAAGGATGCTTGAAAGATAAACTTTTTGATTTGCTCTATTTTCCTCCTCATTTTCAAAAGTTATTCCCTCAAAGTGTAACCTGGGGTAAAAAATGAGACTTTCTCTTTGACCGCTAGTTATCTCGTGCGACATATATAGCGAAAAACCCCTATTTAAAAAGTTATTCCACCACGATTAAACTTAATCCCAATCATCACTTATTCATTAATTTTACCTTTTAAATATTAAGAAATTTAATATTTAAAGTCCTTGACAGAATGGGGAAGAAGAAGAGTAAGAGGAAGCCGCCTCCGAAGTCAAAAGCCATTGAGCCACTTGAAACGCAGTTCAATTGTCCATTTTGCAACCACGAGAAAAGCTGCGACGTCAAAATGTACATTAAATTAAACTAATACTATTATTGAAGAATATTTTAATCTAAATAAAATATGTTTATTGTAAACAATATGACTTATTTTTAAAGGGACAAGCAAAGAAACACAGGACGCATAACGTGTCGGGTTTGTATGGAATGTTTCCAGACTCAAATTAACTACCTCTCAGAGCCAATTGATGTTTACAATGACTGGATTGACGCCTGCGAGACGGCTAACTAATTATATGAAATTATATACTTTTAAATTACAACTAATTATTATGTATCATTATTTTATTATTATCCACTTATTTTTATTTTGATTTATTAATTTAACGTTTACTTGTTTACACGTTTACATTAAATTTTTATAAAAATATAGGTTGAATAAAAAGGAACTTAGTTATTTTTACATTATTAAATCCTATTTAACTTTACATCATTCGTCACTTACCAGGAGCTAACCCATTCCTTGAATATAAGAAACAAAGTGAAAATTATTTTCATCAAATCACATGCTCTCATAATGATATGGAGAACTAACCGAAGATCCTCTGTTCTTAATACTCATCTTGCTATCCCAATGACCTCCAATAAACTATAAACCTTCTTTGTTCATTCGGATCTTTCAAGTCACTCTATTCATCACATCAGATCTCTGAATAAAAACTTTATTGAAATTACAAATATTGTATATTTTACTTCACACTTCCAAAATACTGTTAAACCTCCATCTCCACGCTTAATTAAATTATCATTACGTGTCATCGTCGTTAAATTGTAGCACGAGAAACAGGGTTTTTGAATATTCGCATTTGAGAATAATATTTAGTCTTTTGATATATAAAAAAAAACTAATAAATTCAACATTTAAAATATATTTCAATATATTTGTTATATTAACAAAACTATTGAGGGTAGTGTGAGAAATTATGTTTTCCACATACCTAGGATAAAGAACTTTTCATTCTGGGAAGGCTCGACGGCTCGACGTGTAAATAGTTTAAGCTTTAAACTACAATATTTCACATTTACAGACGCACAATTACAATTTTAACTTCTTTCTATTACAACATCTAATTTAAAGTGAAAGCTATTTAAATTGACTTTAATGGGTTATAAGTTCCAGCTAAAATTATAGAACATTTAAAAAAATAAACATATACTTATTTCCATCAACTGTTTTTCTACTGCTTAAAAAGCTGTTTTTATTTATAGATTGACATTTTCTCAAATTAGG
This sequence comes from Neelides sp. FZ-2019, assembly GCA_009869795.1. Lineage (NCBI taxonomy): Eukaryota > Metazoa > Arthropoda > Collembola > Neelipleona > Neelidae > Neelides > Neelides sp. FZ-2019. The sequence continues at coordinate 191 of VJMY01000028.1, read as the reverse complement.
ACATTCATAATTAGCGTTATATAATTAAATAATAAATTTGCCATACTTACCAATTATCAATTTAAAATTTACAAATAATGGAGTCAGAAGACTGCGAAACTGTTGTTATTTTGAGAACACTTTACGAGGTTTGACAATACATTACATAGTTAGTAATTACTTTAGATGTCGAATCGAAGGGGTCCGAGGGT